>VYZS01050034.1:0-40469 GCA_013400695.1 Neodrepanis coruscans
CTGTTTGCTCAGGGAATGTCAGGATGATGAGGAAAGCAGTGCTCCCCAAAGTTTGGCAGGGAGGAAGCTCCAAAAGTTCAAGTGCACGTGGTGGTAAAAACATGCATTTAGTTTATGACATCTACTGTGCAAAACCCAATTTGATTTCCTCAAATGTTTCTGGGGAATTAAAGCCCACAGCTTTTGTTAATGCCCTTCTCAGACCTTGCTGAACTTGTATGACAACATCACAGCCAGGAAAGCTGTTGTGTGTATTAATGAATGGATCCTCTTGTATTTACTCTGCTGAGAGTTATATTTCAACACGTGCTATTGTTTGGATCTGAGTTTGTTTGGTTCAGAATTATTTGGTGAATGTGGCTGGAAGGCTTATCCATGGAAGCAAACCTGAAAATAACCTTTTCTTTCCAGACTCTTCGGTGTGTCTTCCATAGACTCCTCAGTGTCATCCTGATGGTGGAAAGTGGTAGGGGTTCCAGAAAGGAAGTTCTTCCCATCACATCAGCTGTGACCAGTGCCAGGAATCAGGCTATAACATTCATCAGGTGATGTACAGAGCCCTGGCACTGCCCTTCCTGGCTATGGCTGCTCTTTTCTTCTTTTCCCTTTGCTTTGCTGTTGAGTTGATAAAGGGATGAGACAAGCTGGCACTGGCTTTGAAGTCGTTTGTGCAAATGAGGTTTAATTAAAATGTCTGTAATGGGAATTCACTGAACTTGCTGGCAGAGGGGAAAGAAAGTGCTGTTTGACAGGAATGTGGGAGTGAGTGGAAGGGACCCATCTTCTGTATTTTGCTTTGTGTAACTTTTTCAGGTCTTGTGTTTGACTACAAAGAATTGTAAAGGAAATGAAAGATTAACATGGAGCTAATTTCCCCTTAGTTCTTTGCTTTCTCCTGTTTATTATTCCCCCTATTGGGGATCCATGTGATTGGAAAGTGTGGTTTGTGCAGAGATCCCCAGACAACATATAAAAGTAGACTGATAACAAAGCAGCTTTTTCTGTTGTTGTTCTACTTGTAGAAAGGTATTGGAAGAAACATTTTCTGCCTGCAAAGCTGGGTTAATCTGGAAAGTAAGTAGGTTTGTAAATATGGTTCTCTGATCATATCCTGCTGCATTAGCAATCATGACTCCAGAATGCCCACTTTTCCTGCCTTTTCAAATGCATTCCAAAAGCAATATCCTTGTCTTAATTTCTCCTCTGTTAGAAACCAGCCTTATTAAAATCTGCTTCCCTTTCTCCTGTGCAGTTCTCTGGTAGATGATCTCAAAGAAGTTGTGTTTCCTGTCCTTCGAATATTACTGCAACACATCTGTATCAAGGTATGCCGAGCTTTGCTGCTTCTTGAGGTGAAGAACTCGTGTGGATGCACTGGAGTGTCTGTAATTGCTGGGAAATCTGTTTTCACAGTGTTTTGTAAAGGAATGAAAAGATGTGACAGTGAAGTAGTCACCGAGGGAGCTGTGATTGTTCTCACAGCCATTGCTGAATGTGACCACGTCACCTCATTAAGTGAAAAAAAAAATACTCACCTTAAGCCCTGAAATGGCTTTCTGGCTTCTAGAGCAGGGCATTGAAATGTCACACCATGCAACTGCCCTTGTCTTCCAGGTGCCAGATAAGGCTGATTATCGCACCCACGCTGCACAGGCCCTGGTCACTCTGCTGAACAAACTGCCTCGTGTGGAGTTTGCTGAATTCATCTCCTGGCTTTATAAATACTCACTTAACAAAGTAAGTGCATCTCCTTGATGTTCTGAAGGTGAAGGGTTCAATATCAGCACTGAATAGCACAGTTACTGCTGCTACCTCAGGGTACATTACATTAACAGAGCACCTTGCCTGCCTTTTCTTCCAACAGATCTCCTACAGAGTGTTTGCTCTTGATGTAGCCTTAGCCTTGCTGGAAGTGCCAGAGAGGAACCTGGACAGCTCCTTGTCTCTGGATCAGCAGAAGTTCCTGAAGCACCAGTTTTTGGTGCAGGTCATGGTGTTTGGCCGCTGCTCAGACAAAGCCCCCGTGGTCCGGAGCAAAGCTCTGAGCAGCTTTGCCCACTGCCTTGAAATGAAGGCTGCTGCTACCTTGGAGAGCATTCAGGACTCACTGCAGAGCTGTGAGTGTTGTGGATACATCACAGAATCAAGGGATATACTGAGTTGGAAGGGACCCACAAGGGTCATCGAGCCCAACTCCTGCCCCTGCACAGCCCCATCCCCAAGAGTCACATGAGAAAGTGAAAATAATTCTTGAACTTTCTAGGGAATGGTTGCTGGGAAATAGGAGTTGTGAGGAATTTAAAAATTGGCATGTAGTGCCCTGATGTATTGTGCCATAATGAGAAGCAACAGATGAGTCTTGCTACTCGTGAAGCCTTATATTTGGAAGGGATTTATTCTCGTGTATCACTTCTGAAGAGATTCCTCCCTGAGATCCCTTTGAAGGATGTTTACAGACAACTGAAATTGCTCATTGGGAAAAGAAAAAAAAGAAAAGCAGTGCTTTCTTGCCTGACAGCTGATTAAATCTTGAGTTGCCTTTTGCTTCTGCTAAGTTGTTGTGTTCGTGACTGGCATTCCCAGCTCCCTCAGGTGTGGTAAAGGCCAGATGGCACAGCTCACAAGTATGCACAGAGCATCCTACAGTTGGATTACTTGCCTGAAAAGAATTTGCAATGACAGAATACCCAGAATTAAAACACTTGGTTTGATTTCTTTTTTTTTTGTATTTCTTTTTTTTTTTTGGCAGCCTCTGTCCATACAGTGTCGGAAGCAAACACAAACTCTGCGAGTGTGACAGTCAGTGCTGAAGGTATAGAGTCATTCTTTTCCAGTAAGTCTCAGGGAATTTTTGGCATGCCACTGCCTAAAAATACACATATCTGTTAAACCCAGGGCATGCATGAGGCTCTCTGTTTAGCACTGAACCATCTATGCCTTTATTATTCTTCAACTTTTATCTTTTCTTTCAGCTGTGTCCAACCATCCACTGAAGACCTTACCTACTTTCAGGACTATGGAGCTGGCAGACAGCAGCAATAGTGCTGTGCTTGATGGTATGTCAGAATTAAACCAGCCTTTTCAGATAACCATCCAAAGCCTTAATTGAAATTAGACTTTCTGATGTGTATTCGTTGTCCATTTCTCAAAGGAAGTGTAGAGAGCTTTCTGTAGAGCTGTTAAAAAACACTTATGGGTGATGAAAGGGGTGGAAGTACCATCCATAAAGAAATACTATTTCCACTCAAGTCTGAAAAATACGTTTTAATCTCAAAATAACTGATGTTCATTTGTACTAATGTGGTGGCAACACTTGTTGAAAAGCAGGTAATTTACTTTTCCCAAAAAGGATAGTAATTGATGTGGGATGTAATAGTTGGAGCTCCATAAATTTCAGGGTAATTAAATCTCTTGCTCCAGTGCACAAAGAACTAATGTATTTTGGGAGGTAAAGCAGAGCACCTTTGAGGAGCAGTGTTCTGTAGGGAAGGATTCATTTCTCTGCAGCATCAGGTACTGGCTGGGGTTGAAAGCAAAGTGTCACATTAAATGTCCTGATGCAGCATGGCAAGCTGCTTCTAATTTGTTGATAGCATGAAATCAGCATGTAAGTTGGCTTTGTGGCCACAGTGCTCCTTCCTTAAACCTCTTCTTTTCTTCTCCTCTTGCGTGCAAAAGCTTTTCTTCCCAACCTTTAGGCCTCTGCCAGCATCTCTGCTCTCAGTTCTTGCTCTTCACCTCCCTTGAACTGCTGACAATTCAATTCTCTGCTTGGTTCACATCCTGCAGTTGTGTCTTTTGTTCCACGTCTCACGCTGCTCTTCACATGGGATCTCTCTCCCCTATCTCCAGGAGCCAGGCTCCAATCTTCTGCATTGAAAGCCTCCTTTTTGAAAACATTTCGCTGATAAATTTCATTAATCTGCTCTCTCAGATAGAAAAGTCCTCCAGGCCACTCAAGGTATTGTGTATTCCCAGTTTAGTTGCAGACTCCTTGTGCCAGAGGATGCCTGGTTTTTGTATCCAATACCCAGCTGAGCACAGGCTTGGCACTTGGCAAAACAAATTAAGAAAAGGCCTGAATGACAAAAAAAAAAAAAGACTGTCTGGAGCTCAAGAGGATCCTGAAATTCAGGGCTCTCTCTGAGTCAGTCAAGGTGCATTAGCAAAGCTGTCTGGCACACGCCTGTGCTTGGCTTATGCCTCTGCTAATTTTGCACTTCTCTGAAGACCAAACAGCTCATGTTTTAAAGGAGAAATAAGTCTTGGCTGGGGATATTCAGAATGTGCTAAATGCTCAAGGGCAGAGATAAGAAGGGTGGGGGTGAACTGCAGAATTCCTTCTGCCCACAGGAAGCAAACATTACCTTCCCTTGAGAGCTCTCAGCCTTTTGGAACTTGGGATATTTTTTGGTTGTTCCATTGTTTGGGTTTTTTTTCTCCCCTCTCTTTTCCATGTGAGAAAAATCGATGTCAAAGAGTGATTATTTTAGCAGATCTGGTCACCTTCACAAGGCTGCACTATTTTCATGGCAAAACCTTGCCATGAAAAGGTTCTGTTGCTCTTCCTGTCCAGCTGCTCTCAGGAGGAGGATGGAATTTCATTAAAGAAATAACAGATCAAAGTCCCTTTGCTTCCTTTGGTAAAAATTTATTTTTAAAGTAGTTTTGATTAGTTCCCTGTGACTAATCCTATTTCTTAATGGCAACAGGGTGGATGTCCACATGAGTCTTTCCAACAGATCTCCAAATTTGGCATGGATTTGGGAAATGTTACTTAATGCTGGGAGAGATCTAACAAATAGCAATAAATAGAAATATTAAAAGCACTGGCAAAATGCTGAGAGTCATTATGGCCAGTCAAATAGTTTAATGATTCAAAAGGTGAGAAATAATTAATTGTGGCTCTGTGTATTCAGTTGTGTGCCATCACCTTCATGTTGTATTTTTCCTGACAACATGCAGAAATAAGTGTGAATATGGCTGTGGAAAGTAAAATTTGAGCCCTGATTTGACATTTAGGGAGGAGAGATGTGTTCTGGTTTTCCTTGTAGCCTCTCAGGTGGTTCTGTGCAGCTGCCATTCTGCAGCCTCAAGGAATTCATAAATGGAGTAGTTTCCCCTCTGTAAAACACAGCAGTTCATGTATTAATTCGTGGTACTGTGTGGAGCTCTGAGGCAAAACTCAGAATGTTGTGGGTGTTCTCAGCTCTGCACAACCTATTTTGGCTCTGAGTTGGTTCTATTTGTCTGTGCTCTGCCCTCCACCTGCCCTTCCCACAGGTAGCAGAGTTACCTGTGCCACAGGCTTTTGTCAGGCTTTTGATAGAGCTGTCCCTGATTCATCTGATGGGCTTTCAGACTGTGAAGGTAACCCAACATCTTCTATGCAGACAAATAAAAAGGTCAGAAATTACAGATTTGTAGGGGTTTTTTTTGCTGCGTGAGTCAAGTAATTTGGTTTATCATCTTCTTTTGTGATGTGTGTAAGATATATTTGCAAATGAAAGAACTCAGAAAATGGGATATGTTTCTCCTTCTGGCTTCTACCTTGTTCTGGATTTTTTTTAAGTGTGCTTTGTTTAGCTTTTAGCATCTGTGGCTGCCCCATCCCTGGAATTATTCAAAGCCAGGCTGGACAGGGCTTGGAGCAACCTGGTCCAGTGGAACTAAACCACAGCATGGGGTGGAACTGGATGGTCTGTAAGGTCCTTTCCAACCCAAACCAGTCTGGGATCCCATAACTAAATGGTGGTGTGGCTAATTTCTTTTTATCCTGGTTTTTACAGGAAAAGAAATCATGGCCATGCTGAGAGTGAGAGCTGGAGATGAGAAAACCAGCGTGAGGAAATCTGCTCTCCAGGTGCAGTGGCTTTTTGCATCCTTCCTTGTTCTCAGTGATTACCCAAAATGCCATTTATATAAATAATCAGGCCACTGCTTTGTAGTGAACTCTGTCACTTTGCCCACTTGTAGCTTCCTGCTCTCCCTGCAGAGTTCCTCCAGGCCTTAAAGATCTTGTTTACTCGTTCCTGATAAGTAAATAATGCAGACAATAATGATGGAAATTTTTCTGGTGCTCTTGATGACAGTCTGTTATTCCGTCATTTGCAAAGAGAGGCTCTTGTCAAATGTCAATAGGCATTTCAATTAAGAGACTTCCTCATAAACTGAAGCATATTAGCTGCTTAGTTTGTTTTGACCTTGTTAGCAGAGGGATTAGGTTATATCCAGCCTCTTTTTGAGCTCTGTGTTGCTTTGCTTGTTGCTCTTTTTTTTGTGGTGAAGTCATAGCTTTTAAAGAGAGATGCTTCAATGGAAATTTCCTTGTTTTAAAAAATAGTTGTCTGCTGCTGGCTGTCTTCCTCTGTTAGTCCTCAGTTCACACACTGATTAGAGGTTCCCAGCTAAGGCTTTACAATTCTGGTTTTGATGCTTTTTGGTTATAAATAAAAATCCCCTCTTCCTTATTGCCATGTAGAAGCCTTGGCTCACACAAGAGACACATTATTTTCAGGGGGAAATTGTGACATTCACCCTTCTCCAAGTGCTGTTACAAGGCAGGAATGACTGAAATGATGTTTTCTGTTTCATTTTACATCTCTGGTCATGCCCAGCGCTCATGAATTGTTAATGTGCTGTTTCACACTCGCTGAGATAAATCTCTAGTTAAAGTTGGTAGGGGGTAGATTGTATTTTTGATTTGCCACTCAGTGCCTGTGGCCTGCGTTCCCAACCACGTTCTGCTGGTGTTGGCAGGTTTTTGTGAACATCCTGAAGCACAAAGCCACCCTGTGCTCTGCAGAGGATTTGTCCGTTCTCCAGGAGCGCTGCCGGGACCCCGCGGTGTCCGTGAGGAAACAGGCCCTGCAATCCATCACTGAGCTCCTGCTGGTGAGGGAAAAACGGGAATTCTGGAGCAGCCCAAGATGGGTTAAAAGGGGGAGGAGCCAGACCAATCAGTTACTCATTCAGTGAATTGCATTTCATGACTCTGTTCTAATTTGCTTCGTTCCCTTTTGACTCGGAAGTCGTGACTCATCCTGATACCTCCTTGTGATTTATGGAGAACACTTCCAACTGTTGGGAGCACTCATTTTTCTGGCTGTTGATTTATATGTCATGGAGAAAATGTTTATGTTGCTGGCCTTCTCAAGTTAGAAAGGAAAAAAAAAAAAACCCTGAATCACTTTCAGATGTAATGTGTAGATGATAGCACTGCTATATTTTTCTTTCTTTTCTATTTATTCACAAAGAGTCTGTAACACAGGCTTGGAGCACAGGGTTTATATTAAGCTAAGCTCTTTTTTTTTAGTGTTAAATCATCTGCTCTACAGCCTTGTGGCAATACTGTTATAATTCTTTTTAGAGTTAAAAACAAAATATTGCACTACTTTAGCAGAAGCACCAGCTATTTGTCATAGACATGATCAAATGCCTTGTGATGTCGAGGAGACACAAGTTCACCTGTCCCACCTGCTGTCTCATTGCAGTGCTGGGGTTTATTAAAATTCAGTTTCAAAGTGAATGGCTGAATCTGGAGGCCTCTGCTGATATTGTCCATGCATACATCTAATGATTTAAAAATGTCTGAGATGTGTGTTTCTCTCAGTCTCAGCCCAGCAATGTTCTGGTGCAGAAGGCCTGGTTGAATGGAGTGGTGCCTGTTGTGATGGATGCAGAAAGCTCTGTCCAGGAAAAGGCCTTGGATTGCCTTGATCAGCTCCTGTTGCAGCACATAAAATCTTACAAGTCCAGGAGTGCTGATGGAAAGCAGGAGCTGGCCTGGGACCTGCTCACCCTCCTGTCTTCAGAAAACCAGGAGCTGAAGTAAGTGCATCTTCCCCTTCACTTTGGGCTTTTATGGCTTTTCTGAAATATCCCTTTGTCCAATGCATTGAAAGCCTTCATTGCCTTTAATATGTTCAATTTTAGCATTCAGGGACAAAACTCAGCTTTCTTTTAATCCCGTTAGAATACACAACTTTTCCTTTACAGAAGGAAATTGCCTATTGACTGGAGGACTAAGATAAGAATATGAATTTGTGCTCTCATTCCCTGTGTGGCCTCAGATTATTAAGTATCACAGTTGACATCCTGTTAAAATGCATGTGCTGTCTGTTGTGCAAGGACAAGAAACTCAATTTCTTGGGGATATTTTTTTTTTTAAAATCTATTGAAATTCCCTGCTTGAAACGATCAGTGTGAGTTCATATTACTGCTGGAGATGGAAACCATCATGTTGAGCTGCTTGTGTTGCTCCCAGTCCCTGGGACAGGGGAGCTGTTGAGCAGGTGGTGGGGAGAGTTCAGTTTTCCTTTGTGTCAAGTATTTTCACTTGCTCTTGTTACCTGTGCTCTCTCCCTGGACTGGAGTGTTCCAGCCTATTCTAGATGCACTGATAGCTCATGAATATTTAAGTCAAATGGAGGTGTTCCTCTGACAGAAGTGAGAGAGGATATATAAAGCAAGAACATCACCTTGTATTAATTCTTATGTACAATATGTTACTTGTCTTATGACAAATCGAATTATTCTGCCTTTTTTGCAGAATGCTGTGGGAAGGAGCAGGAGAAATGGGATGACACACAGTATGACAAGGACATAACATTGATTAAAGACAGCTGTATGTTTATTAGTCAACAGGGCATAATAACTCAAAAATAGAAAATGAGATACTGGTGGTGCTGCTGTGCCAATCTGGGGGATTGTCAGTGCTCCAATTTGGGTATTTTGTAACAGAGTTTGCAGATTCGTGGCACCACCTTCTTCCTCACCTTGGAGTACCTTCCAGCGTGATAAATCTCACAGCTCTTCCAACGTGAGCGAGATAATTGGTGTTAAACAGAAAAAATGATGCCTTAACATGACTATCCTGTCCCATCATCCCTGGAAGTGTTCAAGGCCAGGCTGGATGGAGCTCTGACCAACCTGGGATAGTGGAAGGTGTCCCTGCCCATGGCAGAGGGTTGGAACAAGATGATCTTCAAGGTCTCTTCCAACTCAGGCCATCCTATGATTCTGGGATTAAATAAAAACTGTTAGAAAGTCTTTGTTGCAAATTGCTGCAATTGAATTTTTCTGTGTCGTGGTACCAATTTGACCCAGGGCACTACAGCCAGTCAAGGAGTGGGTCAGGGTTATGAACTGGAAGACTGAAAATATGCAGTAAATGTGTAGATTTTGAGTGTGAATAGTGAGAAAGCCAAGCCACAGCAGCTTTGTTTCATTGCCCAGCATTTCCTGGACTGGGATGTTGGGTTTTACTGGATTTTACCAAATGTTTGCTTTATTCCTCCTTTCACTTACTTTTCTTTCTTCCCTGCAGCCGTTACTTGAACAAAGCTTTCCATTTGTGGTCCAAGCAGAACAAGTTCACCTCCACTTTCATCAATAATGTCATGTCTCATGTGGAAACAGAACATGCTGTGGCAGCTTGGATGCTGCTTGCTAAGGTGGCAGGTTCTTCACCCAAGCTGGATTATTCCAAGATCCTTGAGTCCTGGCACAGTGTCAGCAGGTTTGTGTGTGCACTTTTCCATTCTGCAGAAAAGGGGTGGGAGTGAAGAGGAGCAACAAAGCCCAGGAGCACTTTTTCTCCTTCCATGGGTTTAGCTGTTGGATCCCAGCTCTTGAGGCAGTAGGTTCTGCAGCTGGAAGGCAAGAAATGGCCTGGAGATTTGTGCAGTAACCAATTCTTTCCCCAAGCTTTTTGAGCTTTCATTGGGTTTGACAGCTCTGCCTTAATAATGCATGTCCCAGATGAAAGGATTTTTCAGTTGTGATTTGTTCCTCAGCTGTTGCTCATGTTGGTTTGGCTGCTCCCCTGTTTTTCAGGCAGCAGAACACGAGCACTGGTACCATAGGACACATCCTGTGTGTCATTGGGCACGTGGCAAAGCACCTCCCAAAGAGCAGCTGTGAGAGGCTGATTGGTGAGTGGCCCCGAGGAGCTGCAGGAGCTTTCATGTCTCCCCTCCTTGCAGTTTTTTCTCCTCTCTAAGCCCTTAGGAAATGCTCATTTTATGTGTGTTCTTGTGTTCAGATCATATCAAGTGCTGGCTGAAGGAGTCTCAGTGTCCCTTGGAGGTGATCAGCCCAGCTGTGGAGACCCTGCAGAAGCTCTGCCGTGCCTGTGCAAATGTTCCAGAGGAGGCACAGGTGTGGCTTAAAATATGCCTTTTAAAATAGCTTGTTCCCCACTTGGGGGGATGTGTCTTGGAGGCAGCTTCTGTTTTTGGTCTGTGGGTTGATTAGTTCTAAAAAAGAAGATCTGGCTCCAGCAAATTGAGCCTGTTCTGCTCAGCTCTGACTTGCTCTGCTGCAGTTGTGCTGGGGAACTTCTGAGAGCTAAGGATGGACTTGTAAGAAATGTTCTTTCTTGGAAGGTATTTCCCCAGACACCCTGAAATATCTTGCATTTGCCTTCTGTCCAAGCCCACAGAACTCCCAAAGGAGACCTGTTGCTGTGCCTTTATTATAGCAGTTATTTCTCAGGCTTAGTCCAGTCCACAGATTTATACCCTAATCTCTGACTATTCTAAAGCAGAGCTGCTGGACATGCACATATTTTCTAGACCCCTTTCATGGGACCAAACAGGGAGTTAATAACTTGCACATAACCTTTTCCTTGCCCCTTATTTATTTTAAGCCATAGCTTTGTTCTGCTCCCATAGTGGGAAGTTAAGGCCATATTTTGCTGGTAAAATAGAGATTTGAGCCTGAGCACAGTTGCAGAGAAGCTCAGACTGATGCAGGTCTCTGTCCCTAATGATTTCCATTTGTCTGTGTTTTATATTTCTCTTGAAATATTGATGACATCTGTTTTATAATAAGCATCTCAATAAAGTTCAGGGGATAGGATGCAAAAAACTGCACACTCTGTGCTTCAGAAGCCAGGGTGGAGCAATGGGTTCTGGGTTTTTTAATTGGCAATCAGAAAATCCTGCCTTGTAGGTATAATCATCACAGTATTTTGATTCACAGCCAGATGCAGATGTTCCTGTAGCTGGTCACTTGAGCAGTTCTGACAGCTCAGCTCCCATTCCTATGTTTTGGTTTCTTAGGTTACCAGTTTTAGATGGTGAGGGAAAAAAAAAACCAACACAGAAATAATGCTTTATATTCATCACAATCAGCTTTTTCCATTTCCCTTCCACCCCTTGGAATTCACATCATGTTTTCACTGGTAATGGAACTGCACTTTCCAGGCAACATCTAAAAATTCACACAGACACCTCGAATGTGTTGGGAGTACATGAAACAGTCGCCCAAATCCTTCTTGTTTAAGTCTGTGTGATTTCTGTAATGAAATAAACTTGGTCCTGTGGATCATTAAAAGCCAAATTTTCCGAGGTGTTTTGACACTTGCACACATCCCTTGATGTGCAGGGGGGAATTTTCAAGCTCTAAGGCACTGTCAAGTTGATTTTAATAGGATCTGGAATATTAAAAGCATATAAGGACTTTGATATTAGGGTTTCATGTGTGGACAGATATTACAGCTGCCTTTTGTTTAATCAATAAAGTGCTGAATTAGTTGTGTTTAATTATGGAACAGGAGCTGCTCAACGAGGTGTGTGGAGGTTTGGTATCCACCTGTGAGAGCTATATTTCCAATATAGTCCTTAAAGAGGATGGAGCAGAGCAGCTGCAAGAAGATCTCTTGGTAAGTTTGGTTCCCCTTCACAGATTATTCAAAGGATGTAGGTGTACTTGGAATTGGAATTCCTGAAAGTTCATGCCAATAACTGGGATAATGGGAGTGTGCATGCCTTGTGTGTGTGATGAAATCTTGTATTTATGGGCCTGGGAGCCAAAAACGGTTTTGCACATCAGCAGTTGCTTTAAGGATACAATGCCCCGTGTATTTTTAATAAAATTACATGTTTTGTTCTTCACTTTTTCACTCAAAGTTCTTAGACGAGGTGTTTGGGCTATAAGTGTAAAGTGCATGGAATGCTTTGGGGAGTATTTCAGTATTATTAGATGTGAGTGGGGATAGAGCATATTAAACACACCCACCCAGGATTTCTGTTTTAAAGTCTCCCCTTCTGTTCTCCAGCCACTGCCTTCTTGAAGGGACTGAGGGAACATGGAGTTGTTTTTGGGGTGAAGTACCAACTCCTGGTGTCTTAGTTTGCAGCTCAGCCATTGCCTTCTGACTGCAGTGTTGCTTTATCTCTGCAGGTGAGACACCTCTTCCTCCTGGGTGAGGCTGCCCAGCTGTGCCCAGCCAAAGTGGGGAAGCACATCTTCCTCCTGGTCCAGTCCATTCTGGCTTCTGTCAACAAGGACCAAGGTGAGGCCCACCCCTTGCTGCCTTTGGCTTTGTATTTACAGGCAACACTTTAACCAGGACGTGTTTGCATTGCTGATTTGTTCTTTTCCAGTGTCAGGTTCTACAGACAGTGAGGAAATTCCAGGTTCTCAGCCACTGTCCCAGTTCAGAGGCTCAGCCATGCCCCCTGTGGTCAGGGCTCATGCTTTCATTACTCTTGGTAAGTGCCACTAGGAATATGCCTTCTTCTCTCTCAGCCTTTTTGGGGAAGTTCTTCCCAAAATCCTGGAGGAAAGGAGGTTCAGTGGGACCTTGTCACCCTACAGTTCCCTGAAAGGGGTTGGGAGCCAGATGGTGTTTGGTCTCTTCTCCCAGGTAACAAGGGACAGGATAAGAGGGGACAGCCTCAAATTGTGCCAGGGGAGGTTCATGTTGGACATCAGGAAGATTTTCTTCACAGAAAGGGTTGTTAAACATGATCAGAGGCTGCCCAGGGAGGTGATGGAGTCCCCAGCCCTGGAGGTGTCCAGGGAATGACTGGACGTGGCACTCAGTGCTCTGGGCTGGGTGACAAGGTGGGGATGGGGCACAGATTGGGCTTGATAGTCTCAGAAGTCCTTTCCTAAATCATTCAGTGCAAAGCTGTGTCAGTTGTGACAGGTAACCACAGTGCTCTGTTTGCATTACCTCAGCTCACAGCCTTTAGCAATGCAAATATCCATGGTAACAAGTTGGGCAAGCCATGAAAACCCTGCCAACTCTGTGACTGCTCCTCCAGGTGGTTAATGCATTAATAGTGATCAATAATTAGCAGTGTCCTTCAGAGCTGAGCTGTCCTTGTACTCACAGTTGGCTGCTGTCTGGCTGAAGGATCATCTTGCATGTAAGATGCTCAACAGAGAAAGAAGAAAACTTGGAGCTTTTGGTGCAGTTTAGAGCACCAAACAGTTACTTGTTCTCCTCAGCAAGAGTGAAGAGAAGCCCAGTCAATCTGTCTCCCTAGGATTATGAGCAGTACTGAGTGGAAGTTCTGGGCTTTAATACTCTCTGGTTAGGAACAAGTCTCTTCTCTTGCAGATAGGCAGCATTATTCTTTCCTCAACTGCTTTGGAAAGTTTAATACCTTTGTACAAGAGCTTAGAAACGGGGAGAAGTGATGTTAGAACATAGGCTATTTTATTTTAAGTTGGTTTAGTGATGCTCTCAGAGGTGGGTGTCTCCCTGCTATGCCTATGACAGCTGGGGCTGTTCTTTTTAGCTGCTTTGAATAATACCCTGTACACAGAAATAGTTTGCTGTGAAGGAGGGAATTTGGCACAGAGACCCATTCTATAGGTCTAAGGGGAGCTTGGAAGAACTTGAAGTACCATCTCTTTTTGAGATCATGCAGATTGCTCATCAAGTTTCAGCATGAGTTGCTTGTTTATCCCCCTGTTTACTTCCTGATTCCTTTCTTGGCTCGTATTGGACTCCAAGGAGGAGTAAACTGGGCTGGGGTGGTTAGGAAGGAGAATATATTCACAGCCTTGTCATGTTTCACAGGTAAACTGTGTCTGCAGCACGAGGATCTGGCAAAGAAATGCATTGCAGCCCTGGCCCGGGAGCTGGAGGTGTCCCAGGACGTGGCTGTGAGGAATAACGTTGTCATTGTGATGTGTGACCTGTGCATCCGTTACACATCCATGGTGGACAGATACATCCCCAACATCTCCCTCTGCCTGAAGGACCCAAGTGCCTTCATCCGTAAGCAGACCCTGATCCTGCTCACCAACCTCCTGCAGGTACCTCTGTGCTGAATCCATCCAGTGCCTGTGTGTGTTGCTCATTAATCTGCACATAATTAAGAACACTTTAAACCGTGTGTTTAGTTGCTGCATTTTTTGCTGGCTGGGCAGGAATCAGATGGATGACACAACACAGCTGGAGAACGGGATTATTTTTAGTCATCGGTTACCTCTTTTCTTGCCGTGGTTTCTTTGAAATCCCTTTGGTTTCACTGCTCTGTGAATGACTGTAACAAGCACCACAGCACCTTTTTTCTCCTCCTGTCTCTGCTTATTGCTCTGAGCATGTGAATGTTGAGAGGCTCAAGATGTTTGCCCTCCCAATGTTCACATGAAGTCACTCAAGGCAGGTTTGGAGTGCATTTGTCTCTGAAAACAGAGTCTTCCAGTGAGTGATGGGAGAACAGATTTTTCATTTTTCTACATTTTGCTTGATGTCTGTGGTAAACCTGGTGCTGCTGTGGCATTTATGCTGCTTAAAACATCCTCTCAGACCCTCTCTTCTTGTAGGCTCCATCAAAAATTGGCCTGACTACAAGCTGAAGGTTCACACAGGGTTTTTCTGACCCAGGTAGATAATTTACTGTCTGCTGATTTCCCACAGGAGGAGTTTGTGAAATGGAAGGACTGTCTCTTCTTCTGCTTTGTCAGTGTCTTGGTGGATCCAAACCCAGATATTGCCAGGTAGGAGACTCTTCTGTGGGATAATGGAGGAGCTGAAGGTCAAAGCCAGTCTTGAACCTTCACATGTGGAGAAAAATTCCAGTGAGAGAGCAGATTGTCCCAGTAATCACTTCCTCAGTTGTTCAGGTCTGCAGAGGTAACAAAGGGGTGATGAACCTCTGCCCAGGTCATTTGAAGGTACCAAAGTAGGAAGCTGTGTGTCCTTGGCTGTCCCCAAAAGATTCCAGGGGAAAAAAAAAGAATTTTTGAAACAAGCCTTTATAAAATTTTCCTCATATTTTTTGATAGGCTCTGTCTTAAATGCTGGGTTTGTTTTAGGACTAAGATTGAATATTTTCTCTGTTGTCTTACATGGCACACCTTGCCTTTTCAGCCTTTTACCCCATTTTGTACTTGGAGATGTCAGGGGAATTATGCACCCTGGCTTTAAGTGCATGTTAATGAAGTTTCTGTAGGTTTCAGAGTCTCCAGCTGCTCTGTTACCTGAAAAATAAGTGGGGCAGGTTTCTCCAAGGATGGAGTCATGCAGGGATGAGGAATGCTGGGTGCAGAGGGGGCCTGGGCACCCTGCTGCTTGTTTCTGCCTGGAACAATCAATCCGAGATGGGTATTTCCAGGTCCATCAACATATTGTTACTTACCAGTGCATGTTCCCATTTTCTTTTCTCTTCAGTGAGTTTTTCATATCTGAAAATGTCTTTCCAGTAGATGGTGACATTGCAGCATCATGTTCCTACAGGATCATGGTGCTGCTTCTTTGGGAGCCTTTCTCTTTGCATCTGCATTCAGTGGCTGCATCCAGGCAAAACCAGGTTCCTCAAGTCTGGGATTAACTTGCAGCTCTTGTAGGACCTTTGGTGATTAACTTGTTTCTAAATACTGTGTCTCAGCCACAATGGGACTTAGATTATTCATATAATGAAAATGCTGTGCCTGGATTCAGGTTCAGGTTAATTTCTGGCTCTGTTTACTTCAATGAACATAAAAATAAGTATGGAAATGTCTATATTTTCTGGATGAAAAAAGGCTGGAAGTCTGTGAGCTGATATCCTTGTTCAAGCCCAGATGGAACTGGGCAAGAATTAAATGTGGTATTGAGGGAGACTTGGCAGAGGAAAACCATCCTCCTTCCTTGGGAGCCCTGTGCTGTATTTCAGGGGTGGCTTTTAGAAACTGCCCAGTGATAGATTCTTTCTTTTCCTCCTTTCCAGGTTTGGAGAGTTCTGCCTGGTGCATCTCCTGCTGAAGAGGAACCCAGTCATGTTCTCCCAACACTTCATTGAGTGCATCTTCCATTTCAACAGCTATGAGAAACATGAGAAGTACAACAGGTTCCGCCAGAGTGCTCGGTCAGTTGAGCACATTTCTGTCTCATTTTTGCTAAATTATGGGCTGTCTGGCCCTGCAGCTTCCAGTGACAGCAGAGGATTTGTGTCACTTCCTAATTACATATGCAACAGGGTGAAAACAGCTGGGGGAAACAGTGTTGAATTATGTCCTGCCTTCCCTGTGACACTTCTGGAAGGACTTGTGCATGTAATTTGTGAGACTGTGTGATGTCCTAACGGCTTTATGCGCCTTAAAAGTGACATGCAAATATTCCTTGCTGATTTAGAGTCTTATTATTCCTACAAGTTGGCATAATGTGACTTGGGCCCTTGTAAAATGTCTTGCTCTGCCACAGGGCAAAGAATCTCTTCACTTTGAAGGGGAAAGATAACAAAGAGAAGAGGATGAGAATCTACACGTTCCTGCTGGAGCATTTCACAGATGAGCAGAGGTTCAGCATCACAACCAAGATCAGCCACAGCATCCTGGGTAAGGTCTGGCTTTAAAAACCTGGCAAACCAAGAGCTTGGTGTCTGTGTAAAACCCTCAGGCTCCCAATTCAAGTATGTTAACTTCCTGTCTTCCCCATCAGTGCTGTTTCTGGTACAATACTTATTATTTCTTGCCCGTGCATTCCAGCTTGCTTTGTGGATGAGGTCCTTCCAATGGACATGGAAGCCAATGAGCTGCTCTCTGATACATTTGCAGTCCTCAGCTGCAAAGAAATCAAGCTCTCCACCATGAGATCAAAACCAGAGGAAGACATGCAGCCTGATGAAGATGAAATGGTCATGGCCAATGCTGTCATGCAGGTGGCACAGAAGAAGCTCATCTCTCAGGTGAAGGATGTTTGGTCTGGTGTGGGAAGAGGGCTGGGCACCTGTGGAAGCTGTGTTTGTGAAAACAAACCACTAAAGCAAAAATTTGTGAGGGATGCTCATCCTTGAGCTGGAGTGATGAGAAATGCATTTCCTCAGAAGTCAGTGAAGCTGTGATGAGCTAAATTTGTTCCCCAGCTCTCTTGTTGGTAAAGCATTTGAGCGTAACAGTGTTGTTGGTGCACCTTTTGGGCAATTTGGCTTCAGTGTGAGAACTGAGTGACTTAGGGAATAGATTCCACTTAGATTAAAAGCTTCTGTGCATGAGTAAGAGCAGCCTTAATTACAGTAATTCCCTTGCTGTGGAGGAGAACTCCTCTCACTTAGGCCATTCATCTAAGCAGAGTGGCCTGTCCTTTACTGCATCTTGTAACTGTTCGTGCCTCATTCAAAAACAGGTTCAAAAGAAGAATTTCATAGAAAACATCATCCCAATAATCACATCACTGAAGTCTCTGATGGAGCAGAAGAGGATCCCAGCCCTTAAGGACCTGATGAACTACCTAAGGGTAAGGGGAGGTGTTTTCCTGCTGGTTTTGTGGGTTTTTTCCCCTCCCTTGAGTTGATGTGTTGGATGTGCAACCAGTGACAGAACTAACAGCCTTCTTAGAAGGAAATTAGCAGACATATGATGATGTGACAGTGCCACTGTGTTAAATAATGTAGGAAGTGGAGGGATTTTAGATAAGGATTTTGGTGTGTTCCCCGTGAGCCTCCTCAGTGGAACGTGGGTAGAAAGCCTGAATGCTGGAAAGCTTTTTTTTTTTTCTGTTCTGAAGTACAAATTGGAGTTGAAACTCTTAGTCTGTTAAAAACACCTCTGCTCCACCAACTGGTATTTCCTTTAGCGCTTAAGCAGCTGTGATCTGAATGGGGATGTGAATCAGGAGAGATTTCTGAAAGGGTTTAAACATTCCTTACTGCTCCAGGAAATGATGCAGGATTACCGAAACGAAATCAAAGACTTCTTTGCTGTGGACAAGCAGCTGGCAGCCGAGCTGGAGTATGACATGAAGAAGTATGAAGAGCAGCTGGCCAGGGAGAAGGAGTCAGACCACGAGCAGGTCCTGGCAGCACAGACAGAAGTGGTTGGTGCCCTTAACTCTGTACGTGGAGGGTCTCCTCTGCTAAAATTTGTGTGCTCATAACACCCAAGCTCTGCCTGTGGACACTCTTCCATCACTTAGAGCAGAGTGGTTATGGAATGTTCTCATATCTCTTCACATTTCCTGGCAGGAGCTTTGGTTTCAGAGTCACTTAATATGCTTAGGGCTTTGAACAAACAACACATGTTAGGCAAAGAGGAGCAGCAAATGATTGATGTAGAAAGAATTAATTTTACAGGGAAAACTAAGTCTTAATTTGGCACTGGCTGTGCTTAATTACTCTCTGTTCCCACAGTGATAAACTGTGGTCAAAGAGTTCACTTTCTCTGACTTTAGGTGTCTGTAGGGTGGAAATTCACACCTGTCCTAGTCCTGCAGGTCCTCTTTTAAAGTCAGTGTCAAGAAATAAGTGTGTGCTTTAGTCAATTGTCCTGAACTATTTTAGACACCTACCTTAAGAAGAGATGACTTCTAGCCTGGAAGTACATTTCTCTGCAGTCTTTAGAAGAGCCACCTATATATAGACCTCTAAAGTAGGACATGTGTGTCCCAGCAAAGCTTCCTGTGTCCTCTTGTTAAAATTTTGGCCAATAAATTCTTTCCCCTTTCCACCCCTTTACACCCATCACAGCAAGGGCAGTTCTTCATCATCCAGTATGTAGGTCTAGGTGTCTTGTAGGGTTTTCTACTTTTGTACTCATTGATATGATCTTTTCTCCTGTTTTCCATAGCCATCTCCATCTTTGGAGAGAGCTGCATCTCCTGGTGGCCTGACTAATAATGCTCAGTCTCCTGCAAGTAGGAGACAGTCTTTACCACCTGGATCAGTCCCTTCCTCTGGGCCTTCTGAGTTGGCTACACCTTGTGCTGATGCTCTGAAGCAGCAGTTCCTGGGTCGCAGGTATGGGCAGTTGCTTTGCTGTGGCTTGAAAGTGTTGCAGCATAATCTACATTTGGTGTTTAAGATGATAAGAGATCAGGAGAGGAGAGGTCTCTCCTCATCTCATCTGGGCTTGCAGAGGGAAATCCCTGTTTCTGTTGTGTTTTTTTGTCCTTAGGGCAGCATCCCTGAGCACTCTGGCCATCCTGAACTGTGCCAGGAAGGCTGTAGAAGACAGAAGCAAACAACGCAGCAAGAGTGTTGGAAGAAGTTTATCCCATGCAGCAGCTCCATCAAGCACAGAAGGCAGCAAGCAGGGTAGGAACAGTGCTGCAGACAGCACTGGATCTGGTTTATACACTGATCTAGTTAGACCCTTGAGTCTTGAATACATTTCTGTAATCAATGATTTCCTGGCTGTTTCTAGTGTCCTTTCAGAGCCTGAACCAACAGTCTGCTGGAGAAAACGTGGCCATGGCAGGTCGTGCCATCAGCACACCAGAGCGTGAGTATAACCCCAGGGAGCTCTTCCCAAACTGGGCTGAGCACTCCTAAAGGGCTGAGAAAATCAATCCTTGGTAGCTATTGATTATTTATTTATCTAAGTGGTTGTAGTAAAAGAAGGGCCTCTCTGAAATTGATGGTTTCAGCTGAATGATGTCCATGGGAAAGGACAGTCCAACAGCCCTCATGTGCATTTTCACAGGGCATTACAGCACTGAGTCAGGGCAGGAGAGAATTTATTTGGGGATGCTGAAGTAACAGAGTTGCTGCTCTTTCTTCCTTCACCAACTCTGGGGTGCTGAAGAGGAATGTTGTTGTGCTTCCTTACCAGCACTGCCCAAAGGGTGCAAGACTGAACACAGGCTCTCCTTAGCTCTGGAAGCACAGCTGAGCATTTTTAGACTGAATTACAGGACTTGATGCAGAGGAAAATACTCAAGATCTGGCCCTTTTTAGCTCTAAGGGAGTTCCTGCTGTCCAACCAAGATCTGGGGTAAACTACAACCTGCTTCTAGAGCAGGCAGTGGGCTGAGACAAATGCAAGAGAACAGTGAGATCTGCTCAAAGGGTTTAACAGCCTGCACAGTAATTGAGTGTTCCACACTGAGAAAGAACTGAATACTGGAGAAGGAGTGATTTGGTTTTCTTACTGCTGTGGAAATGGAAGTAAAAATACATAGAGAGGAGTCTCCAATACACAAATTGTGAGTCTGCTGTGCTTATGTCCAGCTGAACTGCCTTCTCACAAGACCCAATCTTCCAAAGGCAGGTTTTACTGGAATACTTTCTGACAGCCCTGCAAGGACAAGAGGCAGTTAGAGTAAAACACAAATGGAGCTGAGTGCCAGCAGGAGATTCCCTTCCTCTCTTGTCAGTTTTAGGGCATCTCTGTTGCAGTGTGAGTTGTGTGAACACCCTCCCCTGCTCAGGAGAGAGCTCGGGGTAAGGTGAGTGTGTGACAGGTCAGCTCTCATTAGGCACTGGGGGTTGTAGTGGGGAGGGTCTGGCATTCCCAGACAGAGCTGTCTGAGCTGTCTCTGCCTGTGTCTGTGCACACCCCTGCCCTGCACACAGACATGGAGCCAATAAGGCAGTCTGGAAATACCTGACAGCCGTGAGCAGGCAGGAGCAAACCAGCGGCAGTGATGTGCATCCACTGGAAAATCTGATCCTGCTCTTCCCTCTGTGTGCTCAGAGTTGTCTGCCTCGATGTTTCCCTTTGCCTGAGCAACAAGCAACAATCTTTTGTGTAAAAAAAAAGAAAAAAATTAAAAATTGTGAGTGTGTTTTTTTAGAGAGCAGAACTCTTTAAGCACCATGTCTCTGGAAAGCTGCACGGCTGTTTCTCTTAAGCACCATATGGTGAAAAAAGAAGGGAAAATGTTAATCTGCAGTGGTACCAGGGCTGCATTCCTGCTTTGCTTGGAGGCAGCATGTGTCCTTCAGCAGGGAGACAAACTGTACAGAGCAGGATCATCACTGCAGTTGGCGTGTGTTGAGCCATCTGTATGGTGGTGCTGGGTCTCACAGGCTGATAGACAATCAGAATAAAACATGTTTATTTCTCTGGTATATCGTTCTGGAAGTACTGGAGACACAGTTCTTTGTAAACAGTTTTGTACTTGAGAAGTTGGGAGCAGCTGTCCCAACTTTTTGCCTTACTCAGCTGCTCTGACTGTGTCTCTCTTCCCTTCTGTCTTTGGGACTCCTCAGCTCCTGCTGATTAACTTTGAGAATGGAGTAAGTGGGTCTTGGTGAGTAAGGACTGTCCATAAACACATTTTAGGAAGGTACCACCTTGCCATGCTGCATGAGAAGCCCTGTTTGATGACTCCCTTTCCCTCTCTTGCCTTCCTTCCCTGCCCATAAATGTGTCATTACCAGGGTTACTTGGTCAGGGACACACTGCACAGGGTCAGGGCACTGACACAGGTCAATCCTGAGAGATGCAGGGGAGAGCTAAGGCAGATGGATCAAGCTGGATTTCCACTCTAAGCTTCAGTGATTCCCTGCTGGGACAGGGCAGGAGTTAAAGAGCAAACCCAGTTAAGCTGTAGACAGAAGTCCTTTTAGCTGAGTTTCCAACTCCTGCCCTATAAAGCACTTCCTACCTTAATTCTTTGTGAAAGGTTCTGGGAAACACGAACATAAAACAGAGCATTGAGTTAAGTAAAATCTGAATATTGTGACATCTCTCCTGAGATAAATGACAGGAAAGAGACAGCTGACAACTAGGGCCTATTCAGGCAAACTAAAATCTACCCAGCTCCATTGTCAAGTGATTCCTCTTGTCTGGCTGCAGGCAGCTCCTTATGGAATGGCTGCTCAGGTCCTTTGGCAGTTTTCAGGGCCCCACATTCTGCCTTAACCAGACAGAGCACCTGGTCTGGATCCAACATGTTGCTCTGAAAGATGGCAAAGGTGTGGCTCTCCCTCCAGGGCAGGACAAGGAGGGAGGCACAGGATCCCATATTTAAGTATTTTCCTCCACCCAGGAAGGCTGGAGTTTGAAGCTGATGTGCACAGTGGCCCATCAGACCCTGCACAGAGGTTGGGTGGGAAACACTCGGGTCTGGTGGGCTGGAAAAGAGATAAATAGATGGATAGACATTCAGATATGTGTGTGTGTGAGTTTGCAATTAATTGGATTTACTTACTCTATGACACTTAAGTATTCCACAGCAGCATGCCCTGCCCTGTGGCTGTGTCACAAGCTGACTGCTAATATGTGGTTGCTTTTTTTCCTTTTCCAGAGACCATTAATGACTTGACTTTTGGTGCTGGGGTCAGTTACATCAGCTTGACGCACACACCGGGTTCAGCTTCAGGCAAGTCATCTCTGTGATTCCAACTTGAGGGGGAAGAAATTAAAATCAAACCACCAAATGATCAAATCTGTGGCATTCTGTGAAATATGAAAGTTTATGTGTTCTTTGCAGAGAAGGAAAAGGATGAGGAAAAGCCAAGTGCCATTATCTGTTTGACATCACCAGAGAGACCGTAAGTTCAACACAGCAATTGCAGGGAGAAAGGCTTGTTGAGGGCTTGAAAAATCCAAAAATGGTCATTCTGCTTCCTTCTTCCAGCCCATCCAGGCCTCAGGAGTGGAAAGTGGAATCCCCAGCCAGGAGAAAGAGCAGCCAGCAAGTCCCTCTGCGACGGTCCCAGCGCAAAACCCCGCGGAAACCGGACAACTGAGCCTTTCACTGAACCTTTGCACAGAAATCACCACATTGCCTCAAACCTTCCCCCTCTGTGATTAGAAATTGTGAATACACATCTTTATCTATCTATTCTTAGCTGGCTTTTCCACGAAACTGTCCAGGATATGGGCAGGCAAAGCCTGCATTAACACATGTATGGATTATAAACTGCTGCTCTTGACAAAGCTCACTGGAGGGTTGGAAAGCTGCAGCATTAAAGGGAGGTTTGCTCTTCAGTCCCAGGATATATAATTTGTCCATTTGGAAAAGTAAAGGCATAATGTTGCCACAAGCTTAGCAATAAATGCATTTATCACAGCTTGCAGGGCAGTGAGTGGCTGGGCTTATTCACTCAATCCCTCATTGTCCCTCTTGGTTATATAAGAGTTGCTTTAATTTGAACAAAGGTGAAACAGCTTGTCACTGCCACACCCCTAAATCTGGTAATTGCACGCTACATCACCTCTTATTTGTTGTGCAAACTCCTGTGTGTATGAACAGCCTTAATGTGCTTTTTATATGGAATATTTCCATTCTTGAACTGTATTATTTCCAACTATTAGCATTTGATGAAAATAAATGGTTACAGAATTAATTCCGCCCACAGCGTCTCCCCTCTTCTTGAGCTGACAGAGAAATGATTTTTTTTCTATAGATTTCTGCAGCCTCTCAAGTCTCTTCTACCACATTATTGGTGTCTTGGGCCCTCATTTCAATTAATATTGGACCCAGCAGCTTCTAAATAAAGAGTGTTTTGACTGCAAGCAGGATATGACTCAAACCAAGGTGGTAAAGCCAGAGCTGTGTGCCCTGTGCAGGTAATTTATAAATGTGTAAATGCTGGAATCTGACCATTCCTGAGTCTCTCTGATGCCACATGAACCTCACTGAAGTTTTCCTGTCATTTACTTCTATTACAGACTCCTGCCCTGGATGTCATTGAAACCTGAAACTGGAATCTCTTTTATTCATGCTGGTTTGTCTTCCTCAGGCTTTGCTGCACAAGTGAAAACAGGAACTTACCTCCCATCATTTATCTTCACTGCCCCTATTCTGTTTTGAAGATCAGAGAAACCTTCAAGTGAAGTTAAATTTTATTCCCAAAATCAAATCCAAAATCTGGGAACAGAGGATGCCTGGAATGGCTTTGGCTTAAGTGATGGTCAGTTATGACCAGTTATGACATCCATTTCTGTACCTTATTAACACTCTGAATGGTAAACTGAGATAGTTTATTTCCTACTCTGTGCTCCTCTTGTGTTCTGTCCTCAAGCATTAATGGCTTCTCTAGAGAAGAACCAGGAATAGACAAATGTCCAAGGAAAAACTGATTAACAGCAACACACCTTGGACTTTATCACCTTCATCCCAATACAAATCAGTGAGTGCTCTGACAGAAGGGACTTTCCCTTATTTCACTGAAGTCAAAACAAGCCTCCCACAGTATGGCCATTTAAAAACCACAACCAAAACCAAACATAAAAACCCTACAAGAATGCTTTATAGCTTGGTATTTATGTAAAACATTCTTGGCAAAGTTAAACGTAATACATTAGTACAAACCTGAATATTATTCACAATGATACAATGAATTCCATCCCCATACAGCTGCTGAGAGCTGATGGAGGGGGGATCATCTCCCCTTCTCTCGTTAGAGATGCCACTGTGCATTTTAGAACTGGAAAAATTTAAGTTTTGATTCTTTTCTTTGCTGGTTTTTCACATGGAGGTTGCCTTTGGCTCATGGTGAGACTGTGGACTGTGCTCCCATAGTGCCCAGAGCTACCCTGATTCAACCCTTTCCTCTCTCCCCCTTATTCCAGGTATCCTGAAAGCAGCACAGAGAAGGAGCAGTGGATGTCCAGAGGGTGCAAAGGAGTGTCAGAATGATTAGAGGCAGCAATCAGTACTGGGTGGCTTGGCTGAAGAGCTTGTCTTAAGAAGGGAACCAGAATCAGAGTTGCAAAACAGCAGTGGTAACATCTGAATTACACAGAGAACATCTGGTTACTGCTGCCCCATCCTTGTTTTTACTTTCATCAGCAAAAGGACAAGTGGTAATGCTTTGTTTAGGCAAAGCAAATGCAGCAATGGCATGTCCAGCGAGGGCCTTAGGAAACAAAGCAGAGTAATGCAGAACACTAAAAAATAACACTGACAGTCCAAATTGTCAAGTATCCAAAATACTGTATACAGGAAAAGTTAAGACAACTCAATTTATATTGGAAATACAAGAACACTAAATTATGCTACATTAAAAAAACTTCTTAAACCACAGCACAGTTCTAGTGTTGCATCCACATCTTATATCACCCAATGCTGTTCAACAACATCAATGTGGATGTTTTCATGTGTTTCCAGCTATTCTCTCTCAAGCCAAGAGAACCAGATCCACTTTCTTTTTTTTTTTTTTTCTTTTACCATCTAAAGAAAAGTTTCAACTGACACTTCAAAAGTGCTTTTGTGTTGAGCTTTTGCTTTCCCAACTCCAGAAAACAGTGGCCTTGGCCATGCAGCTTAAACCTGTCGAGTTGCTGTAGCTGTCACACTGTGTTAGTGCTTTAGGGAACTTGCAGAGGGGCAGCAAACACTTGAAGTCACTCTGTCACCTCATTGGACCTTAAAATCCAAAAGCCATCCCTGGATATTTCTTGCAACAACAAAAACAAAGTGTTGGTCACCGGCAAGAAAAGTTTTCTATATAAAAAAAGTTGGTAGCTCCTGCCATAAATTTACAAAAACTATCCCTGAGTGACTCTGTTCTGTGTCTGGTAAGACCTCTTGTGACAAGGAAATGGCTGAAGCTGGTTTAAGAGGAAAGAGATGCTGTTCCACCTGCAGCTTTTTATTACACTTTGCACTAATACTGATATGCTCTGACAGTGCCATATTATAGCAACATCTGAGCTCCTCTCTGTAGCTTCAACAGTAAAAAAATAGCTCAGTTACTTAAACACTGCTGGCATCACGTATTTACACTTTAAATAGAAATGTTACCTTTTCTGAAGTAATCAAAATAGATCTTTGCAAAAAATTTAGAATGTGGGGTTTTACAAAAGAAACGGAGAAGGTAAAAAAAGCTGGAAGAAATCTCAGTACCTTTTATGGCAATCTTAGCCCAGGAAAAGTATTTGGCTTTAATTTTCCTGAAAGGGATGTCTTAGCACTCCTTCTCTGCCTCCCCTCTAAGCCTCTTTCAGCTCAGGAAGACGCAGGAGGCTTTGTCTGCCTTGTGCAGATTAGATGGAGGGGTTACCTGCGTGCAAGGAGTTCTCTGTCAAGCAGGGAACAGAAGCAATCCTGGCCTGGTGGGTCATGTTAAATAACAAGAATTAAGTTCACACAAGGGCTGAGAGCATTAGTGGTGTTGACTGTCGCTGCTGGCTGTCCAGAGACCCCCACACACACACCTCTGCACCTGAGTCAAGCACACAAGACAATCACAAATGTGTAGAAGTCACCAGCCAGGCCTGGGCAATGAGCTGCTGGGAGGAAAACCCCTCTTGCATGGATAAATCTCACTCTTTGAAGTCCATCTACTGCTGTATCAGCACCATTTTTTGTCTACTAGTAACACACAGTAGTAGTGTCTACTACACGTTTACCTAATGCTGTCCCCCTGGGTGGTTTGCACATTGTGGCCGTGTCCCTGCAGCACAAATAGAAGGCAATTCCACAAACTTCCACAGCCCAGTCTCTTGGGAAGGATTAAAACTCTTCCTCAGTCCAAGGACAGGTTTAGGTGATCCTGTTGGTATCTCCAGAGGCAGGGGAGACGCGAGTTGGGCAGTGAGGAGTTAAACTTTGGCAAAGAAAAAAAAGATATACAGATAGCTAGCTATCGAGTTCTTGTGTGTTCCAAACTCTTCCAAGTGCACTTAATTAATCTTTTGCTCTTGCTTTGAGTTCCTGGAGGAGGTATTTTCACACTTGCTTTTGCTGGTTTACAATATTCTTTTGGCGTCCTATATGACAAATGAAGACTTGTGTCTGAAGTCACCCTGCAACAGAAACAGTTTGGGATGTAGGAAGGATTTAGGAGCTTTCCTGCTGCCCCCACAAGGTAAATCCAAGGTGTTCAAATAAGAGCATTTTTGGGGAGCCCCCACTTCCAGCTGGGAAGGACAGGGAGGCTCCTTCTCCTCCTGTCCTCACACACCCAGGCATGGCAGAGGACTTTCCCATTCCCTCACCAGCATCTCTGCCAATAGGAAAGGCTTTTTCTGGTCTTAAGCTTAGTGATCTACTCAAATCCCAAAATACAAACTCCCTGGTAAAAGCATCATGTCCTGCCCACTTAATCCAATGAAACTCACCCTGAGGGGGTCAGGCCACGAGATAACTCGGAGCAGAGCTGCCTTTGATAGCTCCTGGCATCAGTCACTTCAGGCAACTTAAACTGTTCATCATTTCTAAGGAAATGACTCAGCCTTCACCCTTCTGCTTTCCCTCTGTTCTCCAGCCTTGTTTCAGAGCAGAGCCCACTCTAAGAAAGTCTGTAGGCCCTGGAAAAGCGAGTTGTCCTCTGCCCACCCTCTTCCTCTCCTCAACAGAGACGTTAAATGCAAATCACCCGTTACCTCATCATCTGTCCGGATATAGTTAACGCCATCAGGCTTTGCTGGAGTCTTGTAGCTGAAATAAAGGGGGGGAAAAAAGCTCATTTCTGGGACAGGAAGACTGCAGGATTTTGGAGGGGAGGTGCTGAGAAAGAAATGAGGAGGAGCAGCTGAATGGAAAACAAGCACAGAGAAACCCAGTTTGTTTCTCAAATGAGGGATCTGCGTTTATTCCATCATTTGCCATGACTGGGATCTTTTTTTTTTCTATTTCCCCTTCAGCACAGGGTAAAAAAAGATTGCTCTGTGTTTCCACAAGACCCTGCAAAGGGATTAACTCATTCTTTTCTGGCCTCTCCTGCTCTGATCCCTGTTGCTACCTTTCTATGCCTCCTGCACTGTTTCCTGTGGCAATTATAAAGTTCATTTTAATCCTTCACTGCCAGATGCCTTCAGCATTTTTCTTAGTTATAAGGAAGCACCAATTGTTTGCAACCCCACAGGAATTCAGGATTTATATACGACTGTCAAGTGCAGTGTATGCCAACCCTCAGCTGCATTTATTTGGAGCTTTTTCTGAAAAACAAACCAAACCAAAGAGAGGGGAAAAAAATACAGGACTTGTGCTGAAAAGCAACATTTAGCAAGGAACAAATCTATCTGGTGAGAATCTTGGTTTTACATACATTATCTCTTTTACAGACTGTAAGGACATCCAGGCTTGTCTCTGATGCTAATGCTGTTGTTTTTAACATTTTAATGTGCGCTCTAAAATGGTTGTTTTTCATCCCAAATTTAGGTTCTCACAACTAGTGAGATTTCCTGTGGAGAGCCTACTCTGCTGCATACATTCCCTGTGCATGTCCTGATGCTTTCAACTAATTGTGCAGTGAGCTCTGATCATTAAACTGAACAACTCATTATGCCAACAGCACATAATCCATTGGACAAACACCTGTAGGCTTTTAATTGTACTGGTCCCCCTTTGCCATGCAAATTATGAGGATATTAGAGCACAGCTTTGATCCTCTGACTGGTCTTGGCACCAAGCACAAGAGGAGCCACACCAAAATTCTCCCTTAGGTAAACACTATCCATGCCTGGAAGTGTTCAGGGCTGGGTTGGATGGAGCTCTGAGCAACCCGAGATAGTAGAAGGTGTCCCTGCCCATGGCAGGGGGGTGCAACTGGATGATCTTTGAGGTCCCTTCCAACCCAAACCATTCTGTGTTGATTCTCTAAAATAAACCTGGATGGTGCAGCATTTACAGCAGCCTCTGTGGGCTTTGTTAGGGAATCAGGCAGAAATACATCCAAATCAGGCACTAAAATTCCTTTTAGCCACTAATTTTTGGTGCCCTTCAGACTCCTCCACGCTGGCTGTGGGTGCAGGGACTCGTCTAAGAACACCTGGAATCCCAACTTACCTTTCCCCGCTCTCTTTGCCATTGGCAAAGTATCCCTTTCTGTAGGCACAGCAGATCCCAAAAGTGATGAGCACCAGAACTGCCAGGACCACCAGGACTCCCCCGATTATCCCACCGATATTGAGGTCATCTGGCAAGGAGAGAAGCCATCACCCTGTGTTTCTTCAAGGCAACATTCCAGCTTTACATACATTAAAATAACATCTCTCGAATGTTCTGAGCAAACCCCAGTAATTCACAGTGAGCCCCTGATTTCAGCACTAAATCTGTTCATGATCTGAACAGTTTTTTAACATTGCCCTGAATTTTTAGCTTATTTTTATCTCCCCATGTCTGGGGCTATGAGAAAAGCAGGAAAGACTTAACACTCCAGGATATGCCCCTTAATTCTTTTTGAAGGTGGCAATTTATTTATGGTGAGACTTCAACCAGCATTGATGAAAACTTTATGTAGAGCCACTCACAGACTTCCATCTCCTGCTCCTCACACTTGGCAAAGCCAGCATCGTTTGTTGCTATGCAGGAGTAACGACCCGTGTCACCCTTGTGCACTGCATGGAAAACCTGGTGAGGAGAAAGGGGATATAGGGAAAGGAGTGGGATGTGAGAAACAAGGCACTGGGAGGGTATAAAAATGTATATACATAGGCATCTCTCCTAGGCTTCACAGTCAGACATCACTGTGCCTTTCTAAACAGGTAAGGGGTGTCAGCAGTGATCAAAATCAAGCTACTGGGATCTTCTTCCATCCATCTTCCCTTTCCCAGCTCACCCAGATCCTAGAAGACCTCACCTTCTTCAAGTTATTCCTTCCTTGCATTTTTTCCTTCTATAATCAACCTTAAAAATAACCTATCCAGCACAACCAAGCGTGGATGATGTCTGGCAGGGCATTACCAGGGTGCCTGTGGCGGGGTTCAAGGTGTAGGAGGAATTGTGGGGTTTGGCACTGGATTTCGTGTCGGGTGACAAAGGTTCACTGTTGCGGTACCAGCTGTAGGTGGACTTTGGGAAACCCTCATTCTCGTGGCAGTGAAGAGAGGCTGACTTGCCAACAGGTACAGCTTTAGGCACAGTGCATCTGGGAGTCATAGGTTTCACTGTGAGGAGACACAAACCAAGTGAAAAACCCTGCTGAGTAGAGCTTTTTAACTTCTGATGTGCTTCCTACAACAACTTAAGCCAAAAGCATCAAAACTTTCCATTATTCCCAGCTGGAGTGCTACTGTTTGGACCCTGGAGAGACCCAGGGTCCTGTTGCAGGTGTGGTTTGATGGGATACCTTGGACTGTGAGCTGGATATTGATCTCATCGATGGTTTTGGTGTCAGAGGGTGCTGCCACCTCGCAGCGGTACGTGGCCGTGTCCATGCGCGTGGTGTTCTTAATCACCAGGGATGTCCGGCTCAGAATCTCTGCCCGAGTCACAAAGTCTCCTGATACAAAGCAAAGAGAGAGGGGAAAACAATCAGGGTGGTCACACAGACTCATTTTGGGTGTATAAATAAAGAGGTTTGACCTTCGACTCTTTCCGGAGTCAAGGGAACCACCTAAAGGGAGCCTCAAAGGAAAGCAGTGCTGCCAGCCATGGAAGAGGAGGAACTGGAAAGCACCCCTCCAAATCTCAGAAACTGTGGCAAAATTGAACTTCCAAGAGAGCCTCAGGCCTTGTCTCCTTCGGAAGATTCGTTTGGATGTGGCTGTTGGTCCCATCTAAAGTGCTGGGGTAATTCCAGATGGAGTCAAGCCCTACTGGCATTGGAGTTTTTCTACCAAGCTTCTTGTCTCGTGCCCCCAGGATGCTGCAGAGCCCTGTGGTGCCTCAGCAGTGAGCACTGACAGCTCAACAGACAGATCCCTTCTGAAGTGAAGGTGAAGCCTTTGGATGTCATGTGGACAGACAGGAGGGTCAGCGGCTGCTCCTGAGAGCTCAGACACCCACTGACCACACAGGGCCCAACAGGCTCTGCAGAAGGGCAGCTGCAGCATTTGCTTTCCTCCCAAAGAAGTATCTTTTACCTTCTCCAGCTCCCTGTGGTTCCCTACTGTGACCTGTCAATAATGAGGGCAGGGAGGAAAGAACATCCTGCTCTCTCCCTCTCCATCCCACACTTTGGCTGCTGAACTCTGTTCCAGAAGAAAGCAGCCAAGGCAGCCAGAGCTCCTGCCTTTCACAGGCTTGCTTATCCTCCATTGTGTGGTTTCTGAGGCTGTTTTGGAAACCTAAGAACAAGGAACCTTCATACCCTGCATCTTGTTGTCAAAAAACACGTAAGAGGTTTCGCCATCTCGGATTTTCTTCCACTCGATTCTGGGATCTGGCGTTACAGTGGATTTAATGATGCAGGACAGCTCAACACCTAGCAGGAGAAATAATGGGGACACAGATTAATAGGAAGCAGCTGTATTTTTGCTCTGCTTTAAGCAGTCTTGCTCGGTGTTTTATTAGGAGATGCTGCCCACAAAGCAGAGCCTTCCCTTTCATCTGACAAACAGAAACACTGCTGGGTTCCAGAAGCTATTGGGGAAGATGGATTTTGGCCAGCAAAAATAATAGTCCAACAGATATCAACTATGGAGAGAAATGAACACACTGTTCCCTGCAGGCTGTGACTTATGGCAAACAAGCCCTTCTGACAGGGTGAGCCCACAGCACTGTCCTGCTGCTGCTCAGAGCTGCAACGTGAGTCAGGGAGGCACAATCTCCCTGGGCAGCGTCTGGTGATGGACTGAGACCATGATTCCTGGGGATAAATCCAGCAAACCCTCTCCCCTTTGAAGCTGGCACTGACATTTCATCTGTACAGAACAGGGCAGCACAGCAGAGCTCAGAGGTGTCTTCCCAGTATCTCAGTGCATGTAGGAGGGCCAAGAAAAAATAAAGGTTTCCTGACTCCCTCTTCAGTGTATTAATTGCAAAGCAACTGTTTTTCCTTCTTTTGGGATCCAGTTCAAAAAAGCACTTAGGCAGACACTTTGCAATGCCACTGGGCTTGCAGGGGACCTCAATAAACCACTTCAAACAGGGTGAAATACAGACACAGGCACTTCTCTGAATCCCAGAGAACTGTAGTCCTGCCTCCCCCAAGAAACCAGATCCCAATAAGCAGGATTTTCCCCAATTTTTTTGGCGTGATGCAAATCCCCAGGCAGCACAGCCACTCACTTTGGAATTCCTGCACCACGGGCTTGGTGTTGCTGGATGTCAGTTCCACAGCCAAGAGTCTGCAGCCTGGAAAAACAAACAGAAGGTAATAAGAAATAGCACAGCTCATAAGTCACCCAGCTAGAAACACACTGCCTGCTGAGAAATCATCTCTGAGGACTGACTTGCCCAGATAAAACCTCTTCCTGCCCACTAATGCCTCTCCAGGAGGACTAAGTTTATTTAGGAGTTGTAGTGTAAATACAGGAAAATATAATTGTTAGAAGTAGCAATTCAAGAGGAGGATTAACATAATGGCACAAAAGCAGTGCCAGCACGAGCCATTCTTTGTGCCTTGTGCTTATTTAGATGGTTAAAGGAACTCTGACAATGCAGGAGTGGAAGTCTTATTTTGCAGATTAATTTGATGGTCAGGGAAAGGCAGGAAGCAGAGCAACCTCAAGAGATCTGGTCAGTCCCTGGCAGATGAAATGTGCCAGGCCTGGCTTCTAACACATGCTGATTGCATCTGCAAGGACTCCAAGCCTGGTGATGTAAAATGTGAGACAGAAAGTCATGAAGAGACCGTGACTCAGGAGAAAACAGGAATTCATCTCTTTAAGCCTCAGCCAGACCCACACTGGGACAAAAGCTCAGCCACGCAGCACTGTGAGACATCCTCACACCACCAGCTTGCCTGTTCCCTTCTTGTTCTCAGCACCAAAGTGTTCCCAATTAATCCAGTCATCTTCCCTCTTCCATCTGAGCACTGAGCTGATCTGAGGAGATGGTTCTGCCTGGCCTCCTGCTCAGGGCAGGTGGCTCTGGGAAGGAATTTGGCTCAGCCTTCAACAGGGGGGAAGCTGTAGCCACTTTGCTCCACCAGGGAATTGTGTTACAGAGACAATTCCCAAGTGATGGGGCACCTCCAAAATCTGTAGAGACACAAAGCACCTGTGCAGGTTGCACAGCATCCATCTGATCTGTACTATCCTACACATCCTCCCCTTGGAAAAGCCAGAGAAAGAAGGGGAGGGAAGGGGTTCCTCATTCGTTAAAGGAAACTTGGACCAGTTTGGGTTTTTTTACAGATTCTTGCTTATACAAGATATTTTTTTAAAAAACGGTGTCCCACCAAATAGACATCATGGTAACAGCCCTGGTGAGGTACATCTGCTGCAGCCACAGCATCTGATCAGTTGAAGGTGGGGACAGTAAAACCACGCTGTTGTGTTGCTCTAGAAATACTCACTCCGACACCCTGGGACTCCATCAGGCTCCAGCCCCACCTCATTTCTCAGAAATTGTTCACAGCAGGCTTTATCTCACCCACTAAGCACAAGAGATTCAGGTCTATCCCTCAGGCACAAAGCAGGATGACAACAAATTTCAGACAGAAGCCAAGTCCTTGGAGACTGTGTGAGAGGTTCTGACATTATTACGTGTATTGACCGTGGGCAGAGATCAATGTGGCTGCTTAAATCAACTGTTAAGACAGATTTATTCTCTGTGCTGCAGAATGCTGCAAGCAGCATGTTCTAAATTACAAGTAGGAGACAGCAAACCAAAACAAAAGCCTCAAGTGACCATACAGAGCAGGAGCAGGATGCCTTTCTAGCACCTTTTAGCATTATTTTGGAGTATATCCCTTGTTCTTCAGTCTCCCTGGGGCTCCAGGGATCACCCAATGCTCCCCAGATGTTTGTAAAACAGTGCTCTGTGCTCTGTCCATTTCCCTGCTGCTGGCAAGGGTTTTCTCTTTGATGACCACACTGAGGAGTTGCTTTGTTTTGTGTGTTAAATCATCAATAGTGCTCAAGGCACCTTTGGCAAGAAGTGATCCAAAGGTGTTCCTTCAGGCCTCTTGCAGCCCAGCACAAATAAACAGCAAAGGTTTCATGTTATGTAAATCTCTCTTCAAAGGGACCCAGGGCTTGGAGAACAGCTGGCACAGCCATGAATTAACTCCCTTTCCAGAACAGCATATGTGCCACAGCAGAGGCACCTACCACATCTTCATGTTCTACATCCCCAAATTCCTAACAGATCTGTATGTTCAATATCCCTGAATTCCCACCAGATCTCTCTGTGCTGCATCTCCCAAATCCTACCAGATCTGTATGTTCTACACCCCTGAATACCTACCAGATCTCCTATGTGCTACAGACTCAGCCAGACATATGGTTGAATCCCAAATGTCATCAGTCCTCCAAAATAGAATCCAGGACAAGGCAGTGAAGTCTATAGCATATTCTTATGGCACTTTCTTCTTTTTTTTTTCAGCTAAAGAGATCCAGCCCATGCTTGTTACTGTGACTCATGTTATCTGAATCATTTTAAAATGCTATCCTGAAAAAAAAAAGGCAGCTTTACAGACAACTCTATGTCTTAAATCTCCCTCTGCACCGTTCAAAGCCAAGGCTGACCTTCCATCTCTGTCTCTGTTTGAAAACTCTGGGCTGAAATTTGAAGAGGAGGTGAAGTGTTCCTGAGGTGTCACAGTCAAAGTAAAAGGATGACCAGGACAACAGTTGGGATAAGTTGCTGCCAACAGCCTGTGCTGCAGCATCTCTGGGTACCTCAGTTATCTGATACGGCAATTTTAGTTAATGCACTGTCAGGCACAAGCAGTACAAAACCACGCAGCTGTATTTAAACACCTGCCCACTAAACCAACAAAAATATGCCTTGCTTGAGGTGTCCATCATCACTAAGCCCTTGCTCGATTTGCAATTCAAAACGTGTCTAAGCCATGTGGGAATGCTGCGATAAACCACACGGCTTGTTAAGCATCTTGGCTCTCCGGGTGGTTACTCAGTGTAGCAGCAGTGCTACCGAGTGAGTGATATTGTTGTTTGGTGTTAAAACGTGTCAGCTGAACCCTCTGGGTGTCAGCACCTTCGTGGCTGCCAGTTTGGAGGTGCCCCTGGAGCATCCACCCTCATGCTGGGAGCACTGGTGACAAGGACAGCCCGGCCACCAGAGCAGGCAGGAGAGCTGTGAGGGGCAGCCCTGCTGACCCCAGCACTGCCCCTGCCTCCCAAGGGTTGAAAGAAACCAGGGAGGAAAGAAACCAACTGTGAAATGTGTGGAGAACCTCCAGAGGAAGAGCGGAGGAAGCCAAGCAGAGCTGGGCTGGGTAAGACAAGGAGGGGGAGCCTGGGTTTCTGCCCTCAGCTCATTCTGAGGAAATCACCATAAGCCCCTTCAGGAACATCTGACCATCTGCCTCGAAATATCCATCCTTTTGTCTCCCAGTGCTCCAGGCTCTCTGTCCCCCCTTCTCTCTATCCCCAGTGTGTCTCATTGTGATTCCACAATGCAATTTGTGCCAGGTGGTGCAGGACAGACAGCACAGTATGGCAGAGGAATGAGAGACCAGTGTGTTTGGCATTTTTTGCTTATGTTTTTGAGTTTGGGTTTTGTTTTTTTTTTTTTGGTCTGTCTTTAGAGCTTCAGGAATAGTTCAAGGGACTTCAATGTACTTGTGATACACAAAGATTTATAAAGGGTAGAGAAATGTTTTGCAGCACCCAGTCTTAACTTCCATCCCTTGCCTCCAGCCCAGGGAGATGGCTGTAGGTTTGCTTTGGCATCCAATGTCAGGTTAAGAGCTGACAGAAGGGGACAGAAGGTGGATGGGCCATTCTGGCCCAGTGACCTGAGCGAGCTGTGTGCCTTTTTTATTCCGTTTTTCCATTTCCATTTTTCCCTGGGAGCAGCAAGCCAAGCCTAACTCGGGGGTGGGCTGCCCCGCTAGAGAACAATGTAGATGTGCAGAGAGAGATTAGTGAACAAAAGCTTAGGAGTGTCTCCGTTCAAATTAAGTAACAGATGGACCTGGTCTGTGTGGGAGCTGATAACGGTTATAAAAAGGCCATCACCAGACTGTGGCCAGCCCACCCTGGAAAAAACCCACTCAGTCGTAAATCCTCTGTGCTGTTATAGCTGCTTGTGCTGGTAAGGTTTTATTTTTACCAGCTATCATAAACCAGCATGGCTTAATTTTAGATGCATGGCCTGTACCGCTCAGCTAAAAGGGTGCCAGCTCCAAAGAGAGGAGATGTGCCCGCCTGGGCAGGGAACACGAGGCATAATTAACCCAGAGAAGGCACATGCAGCATCACAGAGAAGTGTTTGGAGTTCCACGTGGTCCTGGCTTTTGCTTTTCTCCTCTCTCAGGGAGCTCACTGGTGGCCCTCTCTTCTGAAATGCTGATCAAAAGGGTCTGGTGGTTCCAGCAGGACAAGGACCCTACAGGATGAAGTTGTGTGGAAAACCATCAGGTATTTGCATTCATCTGAAGATGCAAGAATTCGAGATTTTGCCCTTAATTCACTCTCTTCCTGCTCACCAGCAGAGAAGGTGAGGAGATGCCCAACTTTCAAACCGAGTATGTGCAGTTCTGGAACGAAATCTTAACCTATTTAAACCTCCAGATTTAAATCTCCTGACTTAAACTGGGACCTTAAAGACCTGACTGTATTCACTGCAGAGAAGGCTCATTAGCACCCAGGCCATGCACAGAGGCTTTTTTCCAACTTCTTTTCTTCTTCTTCCCCCCCACCACCCCCTTTCTCCCTCCTTCTTTCTTTTTGTCTTTGCCCTTTTTGGACAGGATTTACTGTTCTATCTCCTAATCAGACAGCAAAGCACACCCACCCTCAGGAATGAAACAGGCTGCTATCAAGGAGATTCGGAGCCCTCTTAGCACAAAAGCCTCTCTGCAAAGCAGCTCCTGCAGCCAGACATTCCCCCTCTCTCCCGTGCAGGGAGTGTAGGTGTTGCCTGTGAAGACCACACAGAGATTTCTAATGGTTTCCCCAAGCCTGGTTTCATCACACTGGGATGCAGCTGCAGACAGACTGTCTCAAACCACCATCTGATCAGGGCTTCTGGAGGTGAGAGTTTCACAACCTTTGCTTGCTGTTTTGCTCATGGCAGGGCAGCGTGGTTAGAGATGAGACATTAAGGTCCTACACATCTACACCTTCACAGCAGTGAGACAGCCTGTTCTCAGGATCAGAGTGCCACCCACTCAACAAATCCTTAGGCCCAGCCCAGGAGAAGCTGCAGAGCTGTCAGAGCTGGAAGAGCTCAAAGTTATGGTCTTAGCCTAAGTCTGAGCTCTTGGCTGGAGCTGCTGAGCTTGGGACCTTGTCCCCTGGCAGGTTCTTGTGCTCTGCTGTCCTTAGAGCAGCACAGATGTTTGAGGAGTGAGAAGAGGTGAGATGGTGGCTGGCAACCTGGGGAGAAACCTCCCAGGCTGAAGGGCTTAACACACTGATCCCATCTCATCAGAACAGGTTTTCACCTGTCCCGAAAGACATGGCTCAAGATTCCAGCTCCACACTGTGCCATCAAGGAGATGGACACTTAATACTGCAGATGTGGCTATACAAGCCTTGCCCAACATCTTAATCTGTTAATGATCTGGTCCCAGCTCTCCTGTTTTGCCAAGCTCATCCCCTGGTTTCTGGCTCTTCTCCTGGAAAGGACTGACTGTACGTGCAGGATGGGAAGGAAGCAATATTTGTGTGGATGACTAATGCCTAATACTTAAAAGAGATTAAGATGGAAGCAGCAAGAGCTAGAGAGTTTCCAGCATTCAGATTGCATCTCCTTCTGGAATGTATTTCAGGCCACCTTCAGCTCCAGGAAAAGATGGAAGAAGTTAGAATTTGCCCCTCAAAATCTGTGAAGAATGGCAATGGAGAGGGAACAGAAAAGAAACATGAATAGGAAAGCTGTGCATAGAAGGGGCTGTTACTACCAGCCCTTGAATTGCTGAATTATTTCTCCCATTCAAAAAAACACCATGTGAGGCTGAACTGTAAGCCTTATTTTCCTTGTGTAAGAAACAGAGAATACAGCATGGAGCTCCTGTGTTGCATTAGATACCACTAACCAGGGGATTCAGTCCTGCCCAGCTCCTCCTTTGCCTTGGTGGCCTCTGAGGTCAAGCCCCTCACACAGATGCTTTGGGCTTCCAGGTTTAGGCTGACTGTCCAGGAGTGGAAAACAGGGGTAGTTTGCTGCCCCAAACAGGGGCAGTGCTGTGTGGCCACCAGGCATGAGAATTTCTAATTACAGCTGCACCAAAGCTTTGGCAAAAAACAGAATTAAAACACAGATTACTTGACCAGGAATGTATCAAATGATTGACACTGTGCTGAGCACTGGTCTTGCCATTTTCATTAACAAATGGGCAGTGTGATTACACCTTCAAACTGGGCTGGCTCACAGCCAATACAGACCATTAAAACCAGTGCAGCCACAGAAAATGGGACATGAGGGGATCCCAGGAGGTCAGTTTATCCCCACCTTTGCTTTAGGGCATGAAAACCCAAGGGATAGAGCTGGATGGGCCCCTGGAACCCTGAGGAACCCGAGGGTCTCACGTGCAGTGTTTCCCCTGATCATCTTCATCTGTCCAAGTGCTGAACATTCCTCAGCTGAGCCTCAGCCCCTTCAAATTCAGTGTCCCCTGTAAGGATGTACAGTTCCAGTTCACTGGAGGAAAAAAACTGAGGAATGAAAGTCAGGAAGAGCCAGGAACACGCTATCTCAGCCAGCAGTGGATATGCCATTCTGTGTGACCTGTTTACCAGATGAGAGTGCCTTGCAACAACAAATCCCAGGAACAAAGATAGTGAGCACTGAGGAGAAGTGGGAAATTTTGCAAAGGGTAGATTTGAAACCAACCCTTCCTGCCTATTCCCACTTGCCTTCCATTGTTTCCCAGCCCCAAGAACTGCCATGTAGGCACATCCTACGTTATTTCTCACTTCAGCAAGTCCCCTTCCTCCCCAAAGTGGCAGATGCTGATACCAAATTAGTGCAAAGTGGGAGGGAACCAGCAGATAACTGTCACAAGAGCCCGGGGCAATGGCCTTCCTGCTGTCCTCTCCCTTCCTCCCAGCAGGATTCTCCTTGCAGCAGGCAGATGCCAAGGGATGTCTGCAGGACACAGTGGGGTCAGCGAGACATGACAGGGATCTGTGGCCAGGACCAGGGAGGCAGAAGGAGCTGCAGTGGGAAAAAGGGGCAAGTTCCTTTATTTTTGTCTTGTGTGGGAATTTGACTCAGGGATTGCTGAGAATCTCATAAGCCAGGGTGACGTTTTCCAGGCTCCATGCCAGCCAACGCACAGACTTGATCTCAGCAGGTATTTGACTTCCACAGGAGCTGGGATGCTTGGTACCTGCCTGACCCTGGCTTTTGATGAGGACACATCTATCAAAAGCTGCCTGCAATGCACAGACAGGAAATAAGCGGATATGCTATCAGCTCCAGGCTTTGCAATACTTCTCGGTGTCTGGCTGTGTCCCAACCATCAATACAGAGACTTGCAGGGCTTTAGCCTCTAATCCTCTATTCCTCTGTCTGTGACTCTAATCTCCTGATCCTCCCTTCTCCCCCAGCCCAGAGCTTGACCAGCAAAACACGGACCTCAAGTTCTGCTCATCGGGGACCAACTGTGTCACCTTCCCCTGGAAAATGGGAGTTGGGAAGAGAGCAGCAGTCATCAGAGCCAAGAGCTGAGAGTAGGCTGGAGAAGGGAACAGGAGAGGGCGTGAGCAAGCACACAGAGAAACCACTTATGACAAGACTGAAGGCAGCTCTCGTCTTAAGAACATTTCCTCCGATTTTACAGTATAATTTTTGCCTTTTTATGTGTGTGTGTGTAATCCTAGCCCCGGGTCTAAACCACAATTGTCTCGCTAATGTGCTGCACAAAACATGTACAAATGAAGGTTGTGAGGGGCTGAGGGAACATTCACATCTGCCTCTGAGCCTGAGACCAAGAGCCTGAGACTCCACTGCCGTCATTCCAGGCTGGAGAGGTGGGGCTGTGCCTCTCTCTGAGGCAGCTTTGAAGCTTTGCAGTGAATCTGTCAGAACAAAGGATGCAGCTCTGCATGTGGAGAGGAGGGGGAAGAAAAGGCATCCAGTGGAAAAGCTGTGTGAGCCATGTGCAGGCCTGGGGACACGTTGAGTTGGGGGAATAGGATTTTGGGGGCAGCCCCTGAATCACAGGAGCAGATCTGAAAAGACTTACCTTGTTAACATCAGGCTGTGCAAACCTGCACAGGGAGAAGTGCCTGGGGCTTCAGGGGAGATTATTTTCTTAGGAAGCACGTCGGGGGGAATTAAAGGGAGCCCAAATGGAGTCACAGGCAGATAAAGATGAAAAGAGTGACATGGAGAGCTATTAGGAAGATGCTCATAAATGAGCAAGGGAAGAGGGAGGGGAGCAATGCTGTGTCAGAGGACAAAACCCAGCCTGCCTTGTCCCAGCCTGGATTCCTGACCAAGCTGGTTTAGCAGAGCAGAAACGAGCCTTGGCACAGAGGGGTTAAAAAGATTTTTTGTCCTGGGGGAGTTAAATTAGCCACATATCTGGGAACTAACTTCTCCCAGACCCTGACTTGTTTTCCTCCTTAAACATCATCTGCTGCTATTTTTAGCAGAGAATTTTCTCAGCCGAGTGCTCCCAGTTGAGCCCTGGTCAGGGGCCCTTTTCCCAGAGAGACACAGACCCAACAGCACGTGCTGGTCCTTGGTCAAGCTCAGCTCTGCCCCACTGTCCTGCCAGGCTTTGGGGTGTCCCTGTCACACTGCCAGGTCTCTCCTGAGGAACAGGGGACAGTCCCCACACCCCAGCCTGGTGCAGGCATTTTAAAAGCCC
>VYZS01050036.1:17349-35645 GCA_013400695.1 Neodrepanis coruscans
GATTAGGGAGCCTAACTCCACAAAACAAATCTTGAAGGCAGCAAAAGGAAAAACAGAACAAACCCAAACACCAGCAATCAAAACATCTGCACTTACTAAGAGACCTTCTATTTTGACCATGTACCAGATTTAGAAATGTCCTAATAAATTTTAACTGTAGAATTCAACTAATGAAGCCAGTCCAGTATTGGCTATGTAAACACAAGAAAGAGCATTTGTAATCAACTCATATTCCTTCACTGTAGACTTGCTGCTATTCCAAGTTGCATTTTTCACCCACTTGCTGCTATTCGCTAAGTTGCCTTTTTCACCCAAGTCCACAAGGATAAAAATTTCAAAGTNTTTTTAAAACATAGTTATCTTGTGGATGTAAATCTATTATGACAAGCTATTTGCAGTCTTTTTTCACTTTCTTCCAGGATGTTGTGATTAAGATTCCTGATTCACAACCACTCTTACTTCTTGAATTGAGGTCAATTCCTTCTTCTCAGTTCAGCAGACACCCTTGTTAACAAGACAGTTCATATAAGTTTTTCTGCCACCCTGCTTCAGAACAATGAATGCCACTATCCTAACAAGAAGAATATACTCTTTGCACTTCATAGTATGCTCAATCTCTGTATGCTAAAAACAGCACCGCCAGTCCAGGACCCGTAACTCATAGCCTCAATTAGATAATGTTTCCACTGCATAACAAAAAGTATCATCTGAAGAAGGAGCTATGCAACTGGGCTCAGGAGTGAAATGTACTTTTCCAGAAGCATGAAACAGTGCAAGACAGGCAGATAACTTTAAATGCTTAGACAAATATCCCTAGCAATCTTTCCAGGTGAGCAGTAGGGAGAATGAAGCAGAAAAAAACCCCAAACTAACACACTCTGTCCCCAAATTCAAATATTCCTAAGGGCAGAAAGAATTACTAAAGGCTTTTGGTAAAGAAGCTTAGGAAAGGGTGAGCCCAGGGCTTGGGTGCCTGAGTATTAGGTATTCAGAAAATACTACTAGGTATTCAGAAAATAAAAGCACAAAAAACTATCCTCAAAGCAATGAGTAAGAATTCAGGAAAGAAGCTACAAACCATTTGACAACAGGGCCAAGACCTTTCTTGCTTTCCAGAGATACAGGTATCCCAACCACATAATCAACTAAAAAATGTCATGACTTGCATAGCATTGGTAGGGCAGGGTGTCCACCTGGCACATGGCAAGGCAGGACCGAACCTCTTCTGTGTCCTTTCTCCAGAGAGTGCTCTACCCTCCAAGCTGTCTGGATTAATAAGCTCATGTAACTGCATTTTAATGAGTACACATTGTCTAGTATTTCTACTACTGGGTTTGTTTCACCACTCTCATACTTGTTATGACTCCACTCAAAGTAATAATGCCTACTTTGGGCATTCTTACCTAGGATGGTAAGAATCCTGCTCTAGGACATTAAATCATAAAGGTTGTTCCCGTTTCCTGGTTTTGAAAAAGAACGTGACGGCAAACCACATTTGCTGAGGGACCTTATCTCGCTAAGAAGCAATGTATGGTTGAAACTCCTGAGTCAGGTACTTTCATGGATAAGAAGACTTCTGGTTGTGTGTGCGTGGGAAAGAGGTCTTGCTATACTGGACTGTTCAGTGCATGCTTACAAGTGAGACAAGGTCTAAAAGAAGAGCCAAGTGATACTTATGGAATTGAACAGGGAACAGATGGGAAGAGAGTATTGCACTTGATGATCTTAAAGGTCTTTTCCAACCTAAATATTTATAAGACAACAGTTTAAGACCTCTTCCTTAAAACCTATTTAAACCTCTATTTGTTTCTAACCCTTAAGCAAATTTAGAGATTCCATAAACTTAAACCCCTTTTCTTGCCATGACAGACGTTATTCTGAAAAAAATACTGAAACAGGAACATACTGAGTTCCTGCTATAGTCTCCTTTTTACTTACCTAGGGAAAAAAATTTAAAAACTTAAGTCATCACAAAAAAAAAGGCAGTACAGTTTAACTTCAGGGGAGAAAAAAATGCAGACAAGAACTTCTTGCTGTGAATCCTCTTTAGCCATCTACAAGTGATTCTTGAGCTCCTGGGGTCCTAAAAGTGTCCCATTAACAACAGTGCAAAACAGTATAATGTGTGCCTCTGAGTCTGTAGCACAGAAAAAGTGTAAACAGTATTATTGCTTAAAAAGTTAAAAAAAAAAAGAGTGCTAAACACATCACGCTTCAGGTTTTGCAGGAGACAATCCAGGATTGTTAATAGAAAAATAAAAACAGCATTTTGAATAAATGCAAGTCCCGTTGTTTCCACCTTGATTTCAAATTAATTTTGATATTTCACTTCTCTTCAATGTTTGAGGTGATCCTTCTTGTGCCTGCAGGTGTATTTTGCAAGATATTCTTATTTAGATGTATTTTCACATGTCTATCTCCTGCACCTCTGCTTCTGCAGTATCAAATTTTCTTTTGTATTACATCAAGATGTATAAAAAGGCTGCAGGTTTCCAATAAAGGATCTTCTGGTCATAAAATGCTGAAGTTTGTCTATTTTCGGTCAAAGGGTCAAGTTACTCTGCCTCAGCAAATTGCACCAAAAATATCGGCTAGCAGGGAGGGCAATAGTGCAAAATCTGCCTCAGCCAACTATACTGTGTTTGCCCACTGAATGTTGTAAAATAGATATATTATATAGATTACTGCAAGCCTGAAAAATCTGGTCATCAATACTGTTGACAAGTGCTACTATAATCCAATTACCCAGTCATAGAGCGACAGAGGGGTAGAAGAAGAGTCACATATAGGACTCACAAAACAAGCAATAACATCTGACTCTTGCAAGGGTTATATGGAAATACTATGATACACAAACAGTCACTGGAATTCAATTTTTTTCCTCATTCTTCTGGATCTATGAAGAACCCAGAGGTTATGCTAGCTCTCACTTCCATTTAACTAACACAAAACAGTTACACTACAAGAAGGCTGAAGAAATGTGTTTATTGCATTTATTACCTCCTTTAGCTTTTCCACATTATCCATCAGTTTTTCATACATATCATTGGCAGCTTTCAGCTTTTTGCTCCATTCCTCTGGGGTTTCTGGGCCACTGGTACTTGCTTCGTTTGCTGACTGCGTAGTTTCCTCATTCTGGCAAGACAAAGTTGAAGCTGTAGGATCCAGAAGAGATTTCAGCTGTGTCTGTAAACTGAGATTTTTACCTCTCAGATCTTCTACTTCTTTTTGCAGGGATTCTATTTCATCCTAAAGGTGTCAGAAATTCACAGGAATTAAAATAATTTCTGAGATTAATTAAACAGCACTGGCAACTTTCCACAGCACTTTTGAAACCCAGGTTCTGGCAAGCCCAGATGCATGCCTTCACTTACACATATATCTAAATATGCTCATGTATTGTGCTTTAGGCAGGATTTTAATCAACCTGCACACTCAAACATAGGGAAGACTTTAGTAAAGGGAATCCCCTGACTACATAAAGAACCCTGAACAAATTGGAGACCAAAAGCTTCAAAGCATTCAGCAACATGAATCTATTATTAGGGCACTCTGTGGGAGGATTTCCTGTAACAAGAGTGTTCTTAAGGTCGTCCTCTGCTGACTCATTTGCTGTTATTTAAGAATGTTTCTCTCATATCTTTCGGAAACATCACATGTTCAGATGCTGAAAGTCTAAAGATTCAAAATGGACAGAACAGTGCTTGGAAAAGGCTGCTCCAGCTGCACCGAAGTAGCAACATCCTAGGAAAGACTCTCAAAATGCAAGGAACAAAATCCTCAGCTGTAGCAGCCTGAAGCCAGAGAGAAACAAAAACCCTGTTGCTAGATGGATAAAAGAAATAATTTATCCTGGAAGCATGTTTTCTACAGTGTTCACTAACTTAAATACTAGAGATCTTCAGGATCAGACTACTAAAGGAGGGCATATATAGCGCTGACATAAACCCAAGGCATATTTTCACAAATAATCAAGGCCACCTCTGCCCTCGCCATGGGAACAGCCACTTTAAATTTAGGGTTTTTTAAAGAGACTTACGTTATCCTTTGCCTAGCTGTGTGAATTTGGAATTGTTTCAATAGAAAGGCAGAACGCTTCTTTTTCCTGACTCCTTCTCTAATACAGGACGAAAGAACCTGAGCTATAGGAAAACATCATAAAAGATAGCTCTTACTTCTCCAGTGTTAAGGATATATACAGAGTCCATTTCCCTTCTCACATTCTCCTCCCTAAGAAGGTTTCCTTGAAAAATATGTGATGTTTTCACTGCTGCTACTAAGGGAACAACAGCTGAGAAAACAAACTAAGCATATTCCTTATTAACAGCTTTTCATCTTCTTCCCAAGAGAGTATTTTTCCAGCAGGAGAGTGAAGCATTCAAGCTCCACTTTCCAGCATTCACTCACTTTCAGAAAACAATAAAGTTAAAAATTAACCTAAGCCAGAAGGCTACAGCGGGCAATATTTAAGAAGGAATTTAGTCTCCCTGAGCAAATGGGAATTCCTTCAGAAAATGTTTGCATTTGTATCAAAGACTAAACAAAAAGCTCCCTACACCAAATATGCGTCAAGAAAACCCCCCCACAAAACTAAAGAACTGGCTGTACTTAACTACCTGTAGCCTAGAAAGAATATTACTATTATTTCAGTGGGGCCACTTCAAGCACCAGCAAATGCTCTCTGAGTCAAAAGGTGTGATTTTAATGTAACTGAGTTCAATGTAGATAACAGTCTAAACCTTTACTCAAATTAAAAACTGCAGGACTCAAAGAAAAAGGACATTTCTAACATAACAGTTGTAGTTCATCTGAAAATCTCAACACTCCGCCTGTCCTTACCTCATATTCTTTGTGGAGCAATTCAAGCCTTGTTTTACGTAGGTGTTTTCTGACTGTCGGACTAAATATAGGATCACTTTCACTTGCTCCTCCTAAAGCAACACAGGATGAAAGAAGCACTAGTATAGTTTCTTCTTCAGTTAATTCAACACTAGTAATCCATCTTAGAGAACTTTTCACATTATCAGCTACCATGGGAGATTTAAAGCCCGTTTGCTTTCAGAATAGGTTCAACTTGAATATCTGCTAGTGGTGTTTAGAAGTCAAAATCATAACTCACAGCAGGAAGACAACTTTTAAGTTTTTCAACTTTTTATTTTTCTTAATAGTATCCAATCTTATTTAAGACCATACTATAAAAACACCGCTGAAGGGAGAAGGTGGGATATCAAGCGTATATTTAACTAGCACAAGACAGTGTAAGTTTTTAAAGTGAGATTGTTCAGGTATATTTTTCTCTCAGAATGAAAGAGCAGAGCTGACATTTTATGTCAAATAAAGAATGCAGTATTTCCTATCTCTGGAAGTTCAGATCCTCATTTGGGTGCTGTAGCTTTGTCTCATTTCTGTGCTAAGAGTAATTTTATTAAAAGTAAAGCAAAAAGACTCAAAGCATTATCTCCTCCAGCAATAAATACCAGAAAGTTATTTCAAAGCCCTTACCTATAATTTCCTTGCAGGGATTTTCATGTGTGATAGGAATCCTGCACGCTGGGCACTGATTATTGTTCTTCAGCCACACTTCAATACAAATGGAACAGAAGACATGGTTGTTCACACAGATAACTGGATGACGGACCTTTTAATATTAAGGGGGGGGGGAAATTAACAAAAAATAAACAGAAAGAGACCATGAGTACTTTAAAACTCAGGTAACAGAATACAAAAATATACAATTCCATTTCTCAATGCAAGTCTGATCTTGCAGAAAGTGACACTGTTCTTTTGCAGGACTAGTTAGGAGAGACTTCCTGACACACAACACCAAATTTCCCTATTATTGAAGGCACCAAAGCTATAACTATTTCTGCAAAACTAAAGGCCTCCATTCCAAGAGCTCATTAATACACAGTGTGGGAGCAGCACCATTCCTTCACTCCACAACCTTCAAGAGATACAAGCCAACCACTCCAGCATAATGCATTCGGCTCCCAAGGCTGAAGGAGACCAAAAGACACAAATTAACTGATTTTCAAAAGTGAGGGAAAGAGGGATTTCTCCTGGCAACAACCAGCACTTTGCCTTGAAAAGAGGTGTCACTGAAAGTTATAGTGTTACAGATTACCTTCAGCCTGCACATAATTAGCTTCATGGAAATCTGCTTTAAAAAGGATCAGGGCCAAAACCACAGAGCTGAAACATGAACCAGCAGTCACTAATTCAAGCCTCCTGCTAGATATGCATTGCTACTAAATAAGTCATTACCCAAGAACAGGGCAGCTATCTGAAGGATAAATATTCCAATCAGACACAGATTCTTTCACGAAGCTTTCCCTCCCCTTTCAAAACACTAGGGTAAACAAACTTTTAGAAAATATTAATGACAATCCATTACTCTTTCTTGTCATTTAACTACAAACCCTGCTTGAAAGTAAGTGTCCATAGAGGGACCAAATATGATGCGGAAAAAGACCTTATGTCTTACTGCAGCTTCTGTTACAGCTTACTGTGATACACACTCTCTAATCTCTTACACATTAACATTAGTATCTGTGTTACAGGTCTTAAAATTATTTTCTTGTTTTTCCTCCACCCCCTCTTTGTCCTAGAAACGTACTCTAAGACACAGAAGGATAAATATACATTACTTTAGATTCTACTGTACTGCACCCAAAGCCCAAGTTCAAGAGAATCCTTTCAACTTTAAATAAAGTCCTCATCACCCCCCAAGATACTATTCTTTCATTCTGTTAGTAAAGTTGTTAAACTTAAAAAAGAAAAATGAAACACTGGCCAGGAGAAGCAAGCACCTGGAAAGGAAATCCAGTAGTCACTTCAGCAAATAGATTAGATGTGTCCTGTAGTAATTGTACCCATAATCATGATCGGCATTACACAGGATAAAAACCAAGCATTTTACCACTGAAATACACATGGATATGAATTAAGGCCCAGATCTGCCAGTTTCTTCTCCAATTCACTATCTATGCGTCTTACATGATTCACAATATATTAAGGGCCTCCAACAGGACAGTCCTGGGAGCCAAAGGAATTATCTATATGTAAACAGACACTCAAGTTACTGAAGGTCTGAATAGAGAGAGACTAAATTTTCACAGGCTTTTTTTGTGATTATTGCAAGCATTAGCAGACCAATGCTTCAGAAAAAAAAATATTACAATTACCATTATTTTTAAAAAATCTTGTTATTTACTGCTTTTCATTATCAGAAAAAGTGCTTTCTCACCAGCAGCTAGCAAAAAAACCCCAAACAAATGGGAAAAAAAAATCTTTAGATTTAGAACTTTAGCCATACTTCTTTCTTACTCAGAAGCAGCCAGAGAATAGTTACGTGGATGGTGATGATAAGATACAGAGCAAAACAGCATAAAATAATCCAAACAGGAAAAGACATTTCAGGACTGCAGGTCTTTCCCCTGGGGAGCAAGAGACCCTCAGTTACCCCAAACCTGACACAGAAGCACACTTCTTGCAAGTGAATGATTACTCCATATCTACAGCAAAACAGTAAGTCACATTTATTAATCTCCAGGGTATAGTGCTTCTGATTTACACACCTTTACAAGTTTCATTGCAGGGCTGGGGTTTTGTATTTTTGTTTGCTCAGGATCCACACAAAGCAATCCGTGCGACAAGAGCAGAAGCTGCCACTGAAATGTCACACAATGGCCGGGGGTGCCCCAGCCCTTTGCAGGCCCTGAATCACCGACTGGGACGAGGCCAGGGGTTGGGGGATCATGACATACTCATTACTAAAAAAGCATTTTACTTGAATTATAGCACAGTTTCAGTTCTTTAATTGACCATAATGTCTAGAAAGACTACAGCTTATTTGAGAAGGCTTGATTTTGAGCTATTTCCTAATTTTTCCCCTGCCACACGATTCCTATGCAGGTCAAAATCAAATCCTGTACACATCTAAGTCACTTTGAAGGCACTTCTGGACCTTCAAGCAGCATTAACAGAGGAGCAGGACCATGGAAATACAGGCACACTGATACCAGTGAATGAATTCCTGGACATCTCACATGGTTTCAGCCAACACAGAACCCTGTGCTCTAGCCCAGGCAAACTGTCAACCAAACGAAACCAAAACAAGAGACCTTCAGATATTCTGGGGCAAGTAAATTCTAACAGTCTAACGCAGATGGCTTCTGATATGCTTCCTAATTATAAATACAGATATGTTAGAGACAGCCTAGACAGTGTTAAAAGAACATTGAGGAGACAAGCATGAAACTGATCCCAGCAATTAACTTATTATAAATGGTTATTCATACACATCTTGCCAAGAGACTTTCTGACCCTGTTCACATTAACAAAGAGAGCCAACGTGTCCTTCCTGCCCAGCATCTCTGCTTTGCTACAAAAAGATGAGTGGCCACCATTACTGAATGCGTTTCTCTGCAGTATGTCTTTTTTATCCCCTTGCCATTACAGACACTGAGTAGTTTCCATTTTGCAGTCTGACCTTTGCAGATGTTTCAGTGATAGCAAGAGGCACATTCTGACTGCAGGGTGGGCCTTCTACTTGATTTGAAGCCTAAGCTACAAACCACAGAAGCATCAGAATATGCCAACTCTCCATGATATTCTGCGGTCCTCCCTAATAGATAGGGTAAATCCTACAAAACTTTTTCCTTAATTTAAACTAAATAACTTTCTTTCTCTGACCTCACTCCTGAGAGGAGCTTTTTCTGATTAAGTTTTTCAGTGAAGTTCCAAGGTAAAGGCAAAAACGCACACTAAAAAGAAAGGACAGTCAGAGCTGCCAACGTTGGCAAATTTTAAACAGCTTCACACATCTAAAAACTATTCAAAGACCTTCATTATGGATATCACCCACAGATTCACTTATATAATGCTAATGTATTATCTCCATGCAAGGCAGCAAGAAATAGGGTGGAAATCTCTTTCAGTACAAATTCAGGAACATCAATTCCTGACCAACTCTAGAAAAGAGGTGTGAGTCTGGCTTGAAATAACCCAGTGGCTTTATAGCAAGATATGAATGAATGCCTAAGCAATCTGTTAAAGTCAGAAAGCAACTAGGATTGGATTCAAATAGCAAATACTTAGTTGGTTTGATTTCGGTCTCCTCTCTGCATTACAGACACAACACATTTGTATTCTCCTCCATTTTCATTAAAAAAATGAACAGAAAAGGAGAGGTAACAGGGCAACAGCCGGGAAGTTTTGTTTGACTTCCTCAGACAAGCGAAGAAATACATAAACACAACTGCTAAAAGTAACACTCTCCGTCAGAGTTGTGAGACTTGAAAAAAGGAAGATGTCTGACTACTTTCATTGTCAGTGCTACACACACTTTACACATCAAACGTGCCTGATCTTTTGGTATCACTGCAGCAACGAAAGTCTGGGAATAAAAGCCAACTGAGGCAGAAACAAACCAGACACTGAATGCTCTGAGTATAACCACAAAAGGTTATTTCTTCCCTTGTAAATACTGTTGTGCTTTAAGAGGTTAATTTTGCTTTGGAGAGCAAGAAAACAAAACAAAAACTAACAAACAAACAAAGAGTCGTAAGGAATAAACAAAGAATTTGAGGAGCAATTAGTGAGAGCTAAGAAATTAGCTCAGGGCTTTTAGAGAGGAACAGACCAGGCAAGAGCCCTCCGCTTCCCGAGGGAGAAAAGAAAGGAATAGAGAAAGGCTCAGAAGAAAACGGAAACTTTTTCTCCAGACTGCGGTTTTGCTCAACACTTTTTAAACCCCCTCGGTTACACATAGCCTCTTTGTTTCACCCGTCCTCCGCGACACAGCACCGCGCTCAAACACCAGCTCACCGAGCACTGTAAAACCGAGCATCCTCCGGTACCGGCACAAACCCCCAAACCCCGGGGGCCGCACACCCGCGGCTCAGCGGCCTCGGGCCCCCAGGCCCCTCCAGCAGCCCCCGGGGCGCTCCCGCCAGGGAGGAGCGGATTCCCAAGCTCCTAACGATGCCAAGAACTTCGGGAACAGCCCCCGGGGGCCGGTACCCCACGCCCCGACTCGTTTCCCCGCGCGGACCCTTGAAAGCGACAGGCCCGGCGGGGGTCGGGTCGCGGGACACGGCGCGGCCACCGGCCCTCCCCGCCCCGGCCGCGGCGGCGCCGTTCCCGTTCCCGTTACCTTGCCGAGGCAGATGTGGCAGGTGATGGGCAGTGTGAGGGACAGGGTGACGCTCGGCCCTTGCTGCGCCATCGCGCCCGCCCGGCCCGGCTCGGCCCGTCCCCGCCAGCACGGAAGTCCCGCAGGCGGGCGGCCCCACTACGGCGAGCCGGCGAGGCCAAGCCGCCGTCGGGCGGGGGGACGGCGCTGCGCGTTGTTGCAGCGCTCCCCTGGAGGGCGGGCGGGAGCCGCGGCCCCTCCTGGCTGTGCCGGGCTGGGGCTGCCCCCGGTACGGGCTCCCGAGCATGTGCCCAGGGGGGCACATGGAGTTCCCGGCCTGGGCGTGGCCTTCCTGGGGGGAAGCAGAGCGCCGTGGGGAGCAGTGGTACGGCGCCCTTGCAGCAGGAGGCGGACACGGTGACAAGGGTGTACTCCTTTCCCATAAAATAAACCTGCCCTGTGCTCAGGTTCCATCGTGCTGAGCTAAATAAACCGACTGTTTTAATCCTGCTAATTCCGCATAGTCATAGAATCACAGAATGGTTTGAGTTGGAAGGGACCTTGAAAATCATCCAGTTCCAACTCCCCTGCCACGGCCAGGGACATCTTTCACTGGACCTGGTTGCTCAGGGCCCCATCCAGCCTGGCTTTCAGTACTTCAGGGATGGGGCATCTTCAATTTCTCTGGGCAACCTGTTTCACTGCCTCATCACCCTCTCAGTAAAGAATTTTTCCTTAATATCTAACCTAAACCTACTGTCTTTCAATTTGAACCCATTCCCCCTTGTCTTGGTACTACCTGCTCTTGTAAATAGTCTTGTAATAGTCTTGCCCCATCTTTCCTGTAAGTTTTCTTCAGGTACTGGAAGGCTGTGATTAGGTCACCCTGAAGCCTTTTCCAGGCTGAACAATCTGAATTCTCTCTGCTTTTCCTCACAAGAGAAGTGCTCTATCCCTCCGGTTTGGTGGCCTCCTCTGGGCTCACTCCAGGAAGGTCAGTGTCGTTCCTGGGACATGGCAACATGTTGCCCTCGAACATGTTCCACCAGGGGAAGCTCCCAGGGCGTGAGCACCCCTTCCCTATCCCTATCAAGTCAGACTGCAGGAGCTCATACCTGGCTGTGGTCTCAACCCTGGCATTGCTGCTGGGTTCCCATGCTGCCCTCTCCCTGAACAGGAAAACCCCTCTCACTTCTTGGCCCAAAGCATTCCCTGTCAGCTCAGTGGGGTTTGTGCAGCCCAAGTGGCTGCAGCTTTGAGGCCAGTAACAGAATGAGGACAAGGAAAAGCCCCCAAGCCCTGCAAGGTGCTGTGTGTGGTAAGGTATGCTTAACGATGTCTGGGCAGATCCCAATCTGTGGAAACTAAGGAGCCAAATTCACAGATGAACATTTGCATCTGCCACCCAGCTTGTGCTGACTCTCCAAATTGCAGAGCTGTGTGTTACACTTCTTGGGCTGCTGAAGAGCAGCCGGGAAGCAGTGCTAGTGGGATGTAAGGCTCTTAGGAGTCTGCTGACCTCAGTCCCAGGATTCCTGTAGTTTCTTGTAAACGTGCCACAGCATGCTGAAAATTATAGACCTGAGTGATTTAACACTGAGCCACATGATAAATGCTTCTAATGCTGAGCAGCTAATTCAAACAAGCGTAAAGTTGTGGATGCAATGATTAACAAGGAAAGTATCTTAGGCCAACATAGCAGAGTTGCACAGATGGATTTCACTTTGATACAGGTAAGTTGCTGCAAATAAAGCAAGGAAACTAATCCATGGTGACACTGCAGCATAGACAAAGTCTAGCAGATTTGGAGGTAGGATAATCCTTGGATAGGAAAGGACAGGTTGAATAAGGTATGCTTGATAAAGATTGAGTGTTTGCATATTACAACATCTTCTTGCAAACTTCAGGAATTTTTTTTTATTGTCAAATAAAAAAAGAACCGGTTACCAACATAATGGACGTATCCTTAATTAATATAAGCTGGAGTGAGTGGTCATCCGCTGTGAGGAGATGCTTTTAGTCCTGGCACAACTGACCTGCTGCTTAGGTAGAAGGGTGCTCAGGATTTTTTTTCAAGAGAAATGTGAAATTATTGAGTATTTTGAGCCTTAAGGAGAACCACTGTGCGGTCGGCGAGGGGAAAACTCCACAACCAATATGATTGAGATTAGTTTTGCCGTTTATTCAATGTTTAACACATGCTTATAGAACCCCATTACATGAATATGCAATTAACTACATGAATATGCATACAAGGCTAGAAATGACCTAATACAGAACTTATCTACTTTTCAATGATGTGTTTTTACTCCTACATATAGCTACTTGGTTATACTCATTAGTGACTGGGTTTAGCATTACTTCATCTTATTCTATCTTCGCAGGTGCAAGGTCAAGCATATTTCTCTTATCTTCACACACTTTGTTATTTTCTAAGTTTAGCCTTTAAGGACGACTTAATTGTGGGAAAACTTCTTTGCTGACAAGCTATGATTTTGCAGTTTCATACTTAAGATGGAGTAAGGCCTAGTTATGCTAACCAGGCCTTTGCTTGTACACTTTTGTTATAGAGCCACAAGTATGGCTCTTAAAGGCATTCTCCGACACCACTGGAGCCTGCAACTCATTGAGTTTATCATGCAACCAGAAAGCTGCACAGGAAAGCGATGAATCCCTGTTATTTATCTTTCTTGCCTTTTTTTTTTATATTGACTTTTATTGAAAAAATGCAGAGAGTATAAAGGGTAAATGCATGAAAGAGAAATCAAAAGCAAGGAAATGTATCTTACATTTGACATGTGAAACTCTTTTAAATGAATCTAGGATAAAGCAGGAACCATTTCAAAGGCATGACTTCCTCTGCTTCAAAAAAGTGTATGTAACTGGAAAGTGACCTGTTAGAGAACAAGCTCTATTGGGATGAATATATTTTCTCTCAACCAAAAATAACTTGTAAAGGAGTTTATTTTTCCGAATCAACTGCTAAAAGGAACATGTTTTCTATGTAAGGAGGTTAAACTTATTTGTTTAGTGGATTTCTGCTGAAGTTGTGTGCCTAATCAGGGAAGAAATACTTAAAAAATTATTTGTGATCTAGTAGTGCCTGAGGTTTTGTTGAAATTTATGGGTTGATGTTACCAACTCTTTAGGGATATGGAAAATACTTAATTCTGTAGTGCTGAAAGAGAGATCTCAGAGGGCAAGGAGAAGTGAGCTGGAGGGGTGACAATCTGCTGCAGTTATGGGGAGCTGAGAAATACCGTGTAACTGCAAGAGGTAACAAATGTTTAACAGGTCCACGTCCTAGCTACCAAACTCACAGCACAAAGGTATCAATACTTCTTCAGGAGGGCTGGAGCCAGGCTGAAACACATGAAAAATTCGTGGACTGCCCGGCATGCCTCTGCTGAGGCACTGGAGGTTCAAACAAACAGGCAATTTTCCAACAATCTGGCCACTGTTGTTGGTAAATCTACAGAGAAAAGATGAGTTGAAAGTCGAGAACCTAACCAGAAATGATCTCCTAGGATTAGGGCTTCATTTGTGAAATGCTTCAGCCACTTCATTACCTACTCTTGAAATCTCAGAAAGCTTGAGATGATTAATAGTGAAAATATGAAAATAGCATCTACCACAAAGCTCTCTTTGATGAGAGCTTGAAAAAACCCAATATAGAACAAAAGAAATGGGTTAGAGTACTGAAGTATGCCAATTAAGTTTTTTCTGACTGAGATGTATATTGCTTGATTTATAAAGATGAATAAAGTTACCATATTTTTGGCTTAAAGCACATAAGTTCGTATATTTTTGATCTGTGCCTGTTTCCCAGCACTATGTTGTGCAGAGAGAGCAAGGAGAAGGTGAGGGTGTGAAATGTGTGTCTTCTTGACTGATTGGCCCAGCTGATAAGTGATAAATGATGCAGTTATAATGTTTCTAATAATTAGGATATATATGATATGTTTAAGTGTGGGGCTTTATACCTTGAAAACCTAACTTGAAGGTCATTTTTGCACCTGCACAAGTAGATATAAACCATATAGAGAGAGATACATTTTAATTTTTTTTATTGTTCTGCCATGTGCTGCCAAGCCAGGCTATTCATTCTCAGCATCCTCTTCTTCAGCAGTGAACTCTGTTCAAGTTGGCCTTCAAGAGTTTCCTTCTTGAGAAACAAGACTGGATTGATCTTTGTCTTTTAAAAGTAGTTTCCCAGGTGTTTTACATGATTTAGGGGAATATAGAGTGAAATTTGCCTAAAAGCAAGTAAAGAGGAATGGAATTCTAGGTGCCTAAATTCAGACCTATGGTCACTGCACTCAGAAAGTGGAAAAGGTCCCCCCTGCTCAGGATTTTGCTGTTGACAATCCCTGCAAAGTGGTTGTCTGACTGGCTCTTGTTGTGAGACACCATCTCGGGGGTTCACCGGCTACCTAATTCATTCTTGATATCATTCAGAGGTCATTCAGTGGGCATATGTAGCTCTCAGATACTCTCAGTCTGGGCTGTCTGAGCACCATGGGCTGCTCTAGCTACTTGCTCTTTGGGAGTTCCCATGTGACTTTCATTTTAAAACATAAGCAAATGTAATCTCTCTGTTTAAAACAGTGCTTTGGGTTTTGGATGTAAAAAAAATTGTATTATCAGAAAGGAAATAAAAAAGAATGCTAGAGGCCAGAAGACTGATCTCTCGCTGTTGGGTAAGTGAACTGGGGCAGAGAAAAACTTTGGTGATTTAATAATGTTTGAGACTGACAATCTTGTGTAAGCTTAGCGTTGTTAGTCTTCTTCACAAGAAACAGTAAAAGATGATAAATCGCTTTCACAGGTGCAGTTTTCATTTTGAGTTTTGCCACCGTGACTTTACCTTCTCTTAAAGAGGAATATACCTGCCCTCAGGTTCCAGGATGCACAAAGGAGTTCAAAGTGACTACATCAGATGTACACATCTTGCTCCTAGGTGTCTAAAGTTCAGTGAGAAAAAAAACCTTTCTTTATGGTCTCTTTTAGATTTTCTAATCTTGAGCTTCTGGTACTTTCCATTTTTCTTGACATGTGTCAGCAAGGAGTCAAACAAGTAATTAAGTAGTGCTGGGTTATACCTGAAGTCGGTGCAGCTTGCGTACTTGGGATATTAGGCTATGCCCTTTTTTAATTTTTGAGGGTCATGCGAGTGGTTGATTTCTCATTAGACCCTTTTTCAGATGGATATTTTATCTAAGCAAACTGAGTTACACTCAAATGACATCTGAGGGCAGGAAGAAGCTCTGGAAGTATTGTACTGTGCAGGCACTCTCTAACCCACCTGTAATGGTGTGTCTCAGCCTAAGGATATCTTCATGGGCTTTTCCAGAGACTCTCCGAGTGAAGGCTGGTTGCAATGAGCCACAGGTGTACCAGGCAAGGTCCTGACCTTCAACAAGTGATGTGGATAAACAGACTGTGCTTTGTGTTCTGTGCCTATTTTAGTTGCTAGTATATACAGTGAAGAGGGGTGAATTTTAGGTACTTTTTATGCATAGAAGGTCTCTCTCTAACCATTCTACCTGCATAGATTTAACTGACTCATAAGATGGGGTTTCTGCAGGGAATATCTTCAAGTTTGGGCCATTATTCTGCAAGTTTTGGCTTCTACTTTATCTCTGACATTATTCCTTATCCCTTCCCTTTTCCCTTTCCTTTTCCTTCCCTTTTCCCTTTCCTTTTCCTTTTTTTTTTTTTCGTTTTCTAGGGGACACTGGAATTAACAGTGTAAAATCTTAATGAGTAGATTGTGCTGAGCAGTGTGGTCCACCTCCCTTATTCTCTCAGTCATAAATGTTTATCAGCCAATCAGAACATTCCTTAAAACCAGAGATTTATAATGAAAAGTCAGCTCTAATTGAATTTCTTCATTAAGAACTCAATCAAACAGATACAGAACACCTTATACCACCTTGTTTAAATTAGATTCATTTTTCTTATTAATTATTAAAAGGAAAGTTTAAAAAATCATAAAATCTTAAGTGCTATTAAAAATTGATTAGGAATGCATTTTTTCATTGACCCAGTTTGTATTTTTTAATTTTTTTTTTTTTTTTGTCAAAGCTAATACATTTGAGTAGCTGCCTCAGACAGAAGTTTGTAGTCATTTGGTCATCAGTCAATTAATCACAGCTTCATAAATATTGATCTCAGATTACATTTATTCTTCATTCTTGAAAGATAATTTTTTATTAATTTAGGCTTGCTCACATACATTGTGGTTTACACTGAAATTATTTTTAAAAGTTCTATTAGAATTTAATTTGAACAGCCATCCAACAGTGCAGCCACTGCTCATTGTGCCACCTTTCGGCAGGTTTATCACCTCCTACTGCAAGGTCCTGAATACCCACAAGTCATGCCGTAGGGCTTGCTGACTGGCATCTGTCACCTATAAACCTCTGCAGGTGGAAGTTACACACCACTTGTCCCAGGTAGAAGGAGTAACTTGTGAGTAAGCATGGATTTTAATGAGGGGAGAAAAGAGGGCTGTGATTTTTCTTTTCTTGCCCTCAGTGGCTGTGTCCTGAAGCCTGGTAATCTGTCACACCTGGTGGTGTCTTCCAGCACTTGGCTGCTCTTTGGCCTCTCCCAAATATCAAACAAGCCATGTGAGGGATAGATAGGTTGAATGTTCCCAACCCTGCTGTAGTCCCTGTTATGGAGGTCATACATGACCTGATGACTCATGTTAAGACAGTGCAGGTACCTGGGAGTGCTCTTGCAAGGCCTGCTACTGCATCTCTTGTGCTTGGGTGTAAACATAGTACTTGTTTTTGCAGGAGTTACATTTGTAAACAGAAACTCTAAGGATTTTTAAAGCGAGATGCTACAAGGAAAGGCTGGTGTTCTTTGATCCCAAATATTTGGCATGGTCCCAAACACTATGCTTCTCATAGTATGTTCATCACCGCTGAAGGAGTACTGAAGCAATGCCAACAATGTTTATTAACATTCCTGGTCCAGTTGTAGCAAATAATCTCCATCGTAACAATTAAATATATTTCTGTTTGTTTGTTTTGTTTGATATTGTAGTTAAGAAATAGAGATATGGACATACCAGATGTAAGAACACACATTTGAAGAGTGACCTGAAGCATTCACTCAGCAGAATGAGTCTTTTCTTTTTGTTTTGCTTTGAAAGCAGTACGTCATGCTGAGAATGACAAATTTCTTGATATATCTTCTGCAGTACATTTGCGTTCTCTGTTCTATGCTCTGGTAAAAACATATGTTAAAGTCAACTTTCTCTAAAATCTCACTTGACTGAGGACTTTGGAGTAATGAGATCATGTAGCAGCCGCTGCCTTTTACAACTCTCAAAAATCCTATGATTCATCTTTAATGTCTGAAATCGAAACTGTTTGCCATTGTTACTCCAAAACCATATTTTTTCTGGCACAGCTCTTCTGAGAGGGTCTGAAATACAGCTTCAAATCATGAGCAACAGAGTGTCCTGGTGTGCTCTTCAGCATCAGTATGGAGTCACGTGGACCCCTGTCACCATTCCTTATCTTTGCTGGCAGTGGCAGAATGGATCATTTTTGTGACTATCTATTTGTCTAAGGTTGAAAAAAGCTGATGTAATTTCCAGAGTCCTATTCCCCAATAAAATATACTACTCAATTACAATATATTTGGCATATCCACAGCACTATTTTTCATGTAAAAACTGAAATCCCACTACAGCAATTTCTCAAACCCCTTCCTTTAAAATATCATTTACACACAATGCTTTTCTGCACTTTCAGAAAAGTAGTTCTATAAGGGTCAGGTCAGAAAAAAACATGTATAGAGGCATTCAGATAATCCATTTGTTTTATAAATATCTGTGATGATTTAAGATATTTCCACCTCTGAGCTGTTTGCCATCCCTGTTACCCTTATGTGCTTGCTGCAAAGTCAAACTGTTTTTTCATTTTCATTGTCCATGAGCTATCAATATGCTGGATATATTTTGTTTACTTTGTGTTATGGCAAATCAAGAACAGTATTGTCTGCTGTGGCACAGTAATTTCCAGCAGAGAAATGCTAATAAGTGTGTGTAATGGGGGATGTGTTAAATTACTCCAGCTGTAATCTTAAAAAAATGCCTGTCTATTCTCTGTATGTTGTATTGTTGCCGGCAGGGCGAGAT
>VYZS01050063.1:3892-18086 GCA_013400695.1 Neodrepanis coruscans
TTTATTTTGACAAATCACAGGTTATTTCTGACAGGCACATCAGAAATGTCATATCAATGGCATTATGAGTCTTTCCTTACAAGCAAAGGATACCACCAAAGTCCTGGTGTTTCCCTTCTGGTCTCCATGAGTACAGTCAACCCAGCTGAAACCTGACCCCACCACTGCTGGGACAGGTGGCTTTCACAAGTAAGCCAGGCTGGATTCAGAAATGTAATCAAAAGAAAGGAGGGTATGGGGGGGTAATGGCTGAAAGTCTATCATATCTCATGTTGGGCAAACCCCAGGGTGATTACAGCTGAACTAGCCTTTCTGTGGAGGAAGATGGTGCCTGAAGGGTGAGGTACAGTGAGGGGAAAAAGGGACACAACCTTCTTAGCTCGAGTCCCAGAAAAAGGATGCTTTAGCAAAGACAAAGCCCCACAACATTATCTGGAAAACTGGACATTTTCCTCCCTGTTGTTCAATTTAACAAGCACTTACACAGTAGCTTGACTTGAAAAACAGATCTTAAGTATCCAGAGTGGTGTCAGACTAATAAATCAGGAAGCCAGTTCATCACCAAGCACCATTTAGACTCTTTCTCATCATGAGCCAGATCCTGCAGTTTTTACCTGAAACCTCATTTTCCTTTGCTTCAATACATTGATGCCTAAACAACACCACCTGAATTTTATCATAGGTAGCACATGTGTGCTTTATTCACACTGAGTTGCTAAAATACTGATGAAAAATAGTGTCAAAATACGGATTTATAACTGACTTTGGGACATCTGGTTTTGAGGAGAAGCTCATCCTTTTCTTAAATATTAATATGAAGATTGCCTGACAAAATCAAAAGGATAAACTGAAAGTTTGATTCATTGTTTAATATCAAGTTCTAGCTATTCACAACTATGGTTTGTCTTGTCATTCATCGTTTCTGTTATACTCCTTCCATACATTTTTTTAACTGTTCAATTAGGTAATGTTGAATTCACCTCAACATTTATTCCTGGAAATAGCCTTTAAGGTCACAAGGAGGTGATTCCATTAGAGGAACCAAGTAAAAGTGGAAAGAATGTGGGGAGTGAGAGGGGGGGAAAAAAGCTTTTGTTGAAACATGAATATCTTCTGTGAGACTGATTGGAGCAATTACAGCACTGGCACTGTGATAGCAAAGGGCATGTGGGAATAAATGCCAAACAAGCTCTTCTTTCGTTCTAAATATTCTCATTTTTACTCAATCTACTCAGGGCTGATCTCTGCTCAACCCCCTCCTCTTGCCTTAGCAGAGGACCATGATCAAGGCCATGCTGTTCTTTCATCTCCCATCNAGGGGGTGGTGGTGCTGGATATAGCAGTTACCCTCCAAACATTCCCAGTTCCTTAGATAACTGCATAGCTCTGCTTGTGTGCAGCAGCCTCTATACCCATGCTTAGAGGTCGTGCATATTTTGCAGTATAGTTAGTTGGTTATCAAAGGTATTGCTGATGTTTCGGATAAGGACTGGAATTTTCTATATATAATTAACAGCAGGGGGTGATGCTTTTTTGGATAATGGGATCTTCAGATGATGGAGGTTGAAAGAGAGTAGAAAAGGGACACACATATGATCTTTCATATAAAGTAGTCTGATGATAATGCCCAGTTCACGCTCCCTTCACTCACCCTTTGATGTTCACACCATGCATCAGATGTGAAAAGAATGACTGACAGTCCTAAAACAGTGTATGGTGTCTAATGAGCTCACTGGGGCTTATCACTCCTGGTTCTGACATTTTAATCTGAGCCCCTCATCTTTCAGCAGCTGGATTCACCGTTTTGTTTGCCCTCAGCTCTGTGTCGTTGAAAACCAGCCACCTCCAAGTTGTCTCCAGAAGGCAGAGACAATCCTTCCCATGTATCACAAACATCTAACTGATGTCTGTGCTTGTACCTGTCCCCCCCTTGCTTTCTGCTCACTGCCATCCTACTCCAGGATTTGGCTTGCAAGGCCAGCATCTGTCAGTTTTGCATTCACAACACATACTCATTCTCCAGGAGGATGTAGAGGCCAAGGAATTTTGCTTTGCCTGAGCAGCCACAGTAACCCCAGTGTAGACCAAAGGAGGACTGCCCTCCCTGTCAGATCCTGGGGATTCCCTGCAATAGCATGGAAGTGTGCATCCTTGATGCTGCTGACTATGGCATTTGCCCCAGACAAACTGAGTGTCACTGAGCAGATGGACTGAGCCCTATCCTGGGGTAGGACTTTACCCTCCTTACCATAGGGCTGTGCCAGACATTGCTGTGCATGGAAGCCAATCCAGTCTAACCAAGAGAATAACTGCAGGATTATTCACACAGGTCCTTCTGACCCTGAATCTTTATATAGCAAAGGTGTTCTCAATGCTTTCATGACTTCTATCAAAACAATGAATTAGCCAGATTTATGTGAACATCACAGACATCCCACTGTCTGACTGGATATGCTGCCATTTAAGAACATAAAAACTGCAACATTAAATAAAAACAGTTATATTGTTTTCTCGCAGTCACAAGAGACTATGTGTGAACCTTCCTGCAACCTCACATTAATGGAGGAGGGACAGAGTTTCTCTGCAAATACCAAATACCATTCTCAAACTTGGGATCCCCGGTTATTTTCAGATCCTCTCACCTTATCAAACACTGCAATTCATTCAGTTCCTTGAGTCATTTCTTTCTGCAATGGTCCTTCCGGGAAAAGTAGCTCATGGCCTCATTTGCTTCTTGAAAAGAACTGCCGACTACTCCTGCTCTGCAGCACCCCACAGCTCTGATGTCCTGACTCTTGGGCAGCTTCAACTATGAATGAAGTCTGGGCTTGGGCCAACCCCACCTCAGCCTCCTACATCCTTGTGTGAGCACAAAGGATGTGTGAGTGTATGGACCAGCCAAGAGCTGTGCCATTCCCCGAGCAACTGACAACAGGACCCCAAATAACAGCAGATAATTAGGTAAATTGAAACACAGCCTTTGTGGTCGAATGGATAACACTGGGGCTCTGATTCTGCCTTAAAATTCCTATGGGCACATCAGTGTGATTCCCCTGTGTTTGGGATTTCCTGTCTTTAAAAGGCAAAATGGTACTTGCTTAATGGCCTGAAAGCTATAAATAAAAATAAGTCCTAGGTTTAGTCATCATTTTGATGGCTCTGGTTCTGTACATCTACCTAAGTTAAGAAATTACTCCATTTAGAATGTGACATTTTAATATTTGGTTATTTTTAAGTGTTTGAATAATGGCTTTTGTGACAGATGTTATGTGTCACATTTCCAGGCTTTTAGTGGGGAACAGTGGGTCTCCTGACCTTTCACTTCTCATGAGTCACTCAGCTGTTGAACTCTGATGACACACAGTGTAAATAATAATTTCAGCTGGCTAGGGCTGGATATTCCTAGCACGACATTTCAGATCCAGTTCAATTTTCAATGGTTTATTTGTAATTTTTGCTAAACCATAGTTAAAGTTATCCAGCACTTGGCTGCTATATTATTAACAGATGACCCTTGCCAACACCATAGTTTGTTTTGAAGGCCAGTACAAGTAGGAAATTGAGAATAAATTGGTAGGTTAAGAGGTTGTATGTGGGAACTGATGCCCATCCTCTGTCCAAACGTCAACTTCCAGAGCTCAGTGCTGTCGTTCAGCTGACCCGCTTCTCTGTTCCCCTGCTGACCATGGTCTAAAGTAAAAGCACCTCTCTGTAGTCAGAGCTGAGCCTGAAAAAGAATAAACTCTCAAAAATACCCTTTCAGAAAAAAAGAAAGGCTTCTTAAAAACAAGTCTTCATGTTTTTGCCTTTGTCAGAGCCCACACTGCTGTGGTACCAGAACCATCCAGCACCCTGGGATATTTTACACTTAATCTCTCAAATTCAATCCAGCCTGGTTAGTCCTGTCCTCGCTGCAATCATACACTGGGAGCATCGGCCCGACCTTGGATTGTTCCTTGGGAGTCTTTCCCATCGGCAGCACCCCAGTCCCCGCTCTGCTGCGGCAGGACATCCCTAGGAGTTGCACTCCTCGCAGTGGCAGGAGAGGATGTAGCGGTAGGTGGCCGTGAGCCGCATGCCCCCCGAGCATCGCAGCCTCATGGCTTTCAGCTTGGAGGTCTGGGGCCGGCAGCAGTGGCAGGTGGAGCGGAAGGGCTGCTTCAGGACGGTGCTGAAAGAGACCATCGGCTCCGAGCGCGACGTCTGGCTGCAGCGCCCCTCGCAGCGAGCCAGCAGCACCATCTGTAAAGGAAAAGAAACAGGTTAGGAAATGTGCCCCCCTCGGCTGCCAGAGTGCAGCCAACACCAGCAGATGAGTACCTCCTTCTAGTCTGGATTTTCTTTTTTTTTTTTTAATTTTTTTTGTGACGTACTGCATCCCACCATCTTGGCCAGTGCACCCAGCTCCACACAGTGCTTTTCCCCTGAGCTGTGTCTGAGAGAGCCGGGGAAATAACACGGGCAGGAGGAAAAACGAGGCTCCTCCTGGAGTCCCTGGCACTGACATCAGGAAAGACTGCAGGACCTGGACTGACCTCAGGGCTCCAAATGATCACAGCCAGCCCTGCTTTCCAGACACTGTGACTGCAACTGTGACTTCCTGACCCCAGATTTGTGGCAGCCAAGCCCTTAAATCATCAGCCAGACTGACACTTCTGTCGGATATTTTCCAGTGTTTTGAGTGTATATACTAGTGATCGGCAGAACTGGTCCTCAGAGACAACAAAATGTCTCAAATTCTTAGGTATAATAACATATGAAGGAGAAATATAAAGAAGATGTTCTATTTAATGCTTTAAACAAGTACATTTCTAGCTCGTCTCTCCTTTTACAAAGGTAACCTTGAACATGTATTTGCAGCTATATGTGTATCTCTATATCTTTACATCAGTTGTATCTCTATAAAATGCACTGCCTAGCACAAGGCAGTGAAAATGTAAAAAAAAATTGAGTTAGTTGACAAACATGAGGGTTCCTTAGTGAGGTTTCCCAAAAACAGTATAGGCTGAGTTCACAATCTGAGCTGTGAGCAGAACAAGGGAACTTACACAACAGGAGTTACTAAGGAAGAAAAGTCCATGGGCTACTCCCCAATGACCCCTTGTTGAGCAGAGGAGATGGATAAAACATTAAGCACTATATAAATCTTGGAAAGGTTCTTCTAAAGCTCAGGAAATTATGTTACAAATGGCTGTTACACCTTGATAATGGGTGTTGTAAAATTTTGAACAAACTCTTATACTTTCATGGGGACAGAAATACTAAGTCCCTATCAGCTAATTCTGCTTAACCAACATAAACTTCAAAATCAGCTTATTATATCATCCAAAGTGGGCAGTAAAACAGTTATAAGTCTTTCATGTAACCAAGGAAGAACATTACATCTTAACCATGCTGCACATATCTCGTAGTTTTTTTCCACACAATCTGAAAGGATAACTACAGATGTGACAGCAAATATTTTACAACATTGAACTTTTTCAGGCTTCTGTCACTACACATGCTCAACTGGCTGCAAATCTCCAAGTCGTGAAACCATATCAAATGTTTAATTTTCTCTTTAGTCAGAGTCATAAGGAAAGACAGAATAAAAAGAGAATGTTCCTGATATCAAGTAGGAAGTGCCTGCACTGTTCTGTCCATGGGAAAGGCAATGATCATCCAGTGCACAGTGCTTAAAAATTACTTTTCCAAGAGTACTTGCATGCTAAATGTCTTGCTTAGAAATGTATTAATGCATTACCAACTACACTCCCAGTCAACATAGATCACAAGGAAGATATCTTCACAAGTTGACATTCTGTGATTGGTACCACAGATTGTGGTTTCTTGGTTTCTTGGTTAAATTAAGATGGGTTCTTGTTGCTTTCTGATGAATTTATCATCATTTATGATTTGTAGTATAAATTTGTGGCCTCCTTCCTGTGATTCATATTCATAAATAAATAAATGAACTTCAGCTGTTAGTATTAATATGACAGGAAGGAGTTTTCAGTGTACTCTTGAGTCACACCCAAGCTTTAGACCTGTCAGCTATGTTAAGCTCCTTAATATCAGTGTCTTCAGAGTATAGAGAACAGTGAAAGGGACAATCATAAGAGGGCTAGCACTCCATTACTGTCAGATAAAGACTCATTTTTTTTCCACTTCATAAAAATCCCCTCACTTCCCAGGCAGACAGTTGCTGAAGGTATCTAATTAGATACCAGCTACACAGGTATCTAATCCTGCCTGCATTACAAAGGAAAGGCAGCAGATTGGGACATTTAAACCAGCTGCTTTCATTCCCAGAATCTTGACAGCTCTTTCCAGGCCCCTACTTTGACCAGTTCACCAGACTGTCTGCAATTGCTGTCACAGGCTATTCCCAAATGTTTGGCTGAAGAGGAGGATGAAGTGCAATCCAATGTCAGCTGACAGCTGCTTGAAGGTTGCAAAGACAACAGAGAAGAACTCTCATCAGGAGTGGCAAAGGGGAATGTGCAGCAGCCAGAAGTTGTTTTTTCAGAGGCTCGGAGGACCTCCACAGTCTCTTCCAACCAATCATTTCTATGATTCTATGATTGCAGCCCAAATATGACAGCACATGTTGGTGTATGGTGGAGGTGACTTCTGATGACTGATGCTTCTGATGCTGGAACAGTCAGTCACTTTTGGTAGTTACCCTAAGGAATTTTTATGGGTTCTGTATCTGCAGTTACTTTCAGAAATGCCAGTGAAAATAAAACAAGCCCCCAAGAAAATGGAAGAGTTTTGCAGTGTAATTATAGGGTAGAATTATCTGAGGTGCCAATATCTGTGTTTCAATTAATTTCTCTGGCTTCCCAATGCAGACTCAGAATATACTAAATATGCCACTGCATTTATAAATGCTTAGAAAGCCTTGTCTTTAAAAACTTGTTTTATTCTGTGGAGGCTCTAATTTTAATCTCAAATTTTGCTGGCTACTTAGTTTTTTGTAAGATTATGGTCAGTATCCATGTAATGGAAAAATTACACAGTGTTGGGTTTATGCCCTGATTTGGGGTGACAGTGTGAACTCTTACAAAAGGAACAGGACTGAGAGTATCAAATCAGACTTGCAGGATAAAAAAAAATACAAATTTTCCATTTTCATAGCTTTCTAACCTTTTGGTCTAACCTGAAGTCTTCAGCAAAATTTAACCTCCTCCTCCTCCTCATAAATGCAGAACAGCACCAGTGGATTTTGGCAGGTGTGCAAATGAGCTGGAAATAGTATGTACTTTAAAAGCTTTGTTTAGCCATTTAATCAATTGCAGCAGCTGCTTATTGCATCATGTACTACAGTGCAATAGAGATTATCGCCTGAATAATTAGTAATGCTATGATGGAATATCACAGTAATACAGTGGGTTTATATATAGTAAAAACATGAGGGTATTTTATAACCTGATACATCTGCCTCTTGGCTCCCTTTTTTCCCTGCACATGTGAGCTTGTGTGTGTCACCTTGTGATGCTGGATCCAGAAACACAGAGTCCTACAACCAGGGAAACACATGGTTCTATGAGCAGCTGCAGAAGAACAGGTTTTCTTACTTAAAATCAACAACTCATAGGTACAAAAGAGAGCAATCTGAGGCAATATTTGACTCTGATCATTTGAGCTGTATTCTGGAAATCCAGAAGTTGTGAACTGGTTTGTTATTAGGGTTTGTAGTTCTCTTGCCTGCACTCTTGTGCAAAAAGCTGAAGCCCAAAAGCAGATGGGCTGAGATGCAAGAGAACAGATTTTCAAACAGTATCCATGGCCTGGCTGCACAAGCTCCACTGAAAATCTCCTGGGCCACCTCATGAGTAAATGTCTTCAAACATCTGCTAAATCTGTCTTCATCTGATCTGTGTCTCTCTGGGCTGGATGCTTTAGTGTGAAGTTGTCAGTGGTAGCACACTTCTGGCACATCTGGACAAAGCACTTATGACAGCCAATACTGTAATTTAGGAGGCTCTAGCTGGAGGAACAAAGCCATCCAGCACATGGATGAAGACCATGACAGAGGTCAGGCAGAATCCAATATAGTCAGAGAAGTCAATACCTCATGAACTGATGCAAACATTTCCTTGAAGTCAAAGAAAAACACTGTACTTCAGGAACAAATGGCCTTCTTCCATCCCTCTTTTGTGTCTCTTTTATATTATAGTGGACCATGTTTCTGAAGGCTTTGGAAAACTGTTTTCATCACCTGCCTAAGGTCACAAGGATTTTGATGATTAAATTATATTGGCTAGATGTTTTACAGAACTACTCTCCATGTGAATACAATTTGCAACCTCCATAAAGAGGCATGGTGGACATAATCCTTTTTTAACCAGGATGGACAGCAAACATAATATGTCTTGCAATTTCCGAAGCCCTTTTTAACTTCTGTAATCCTATTCTGCACTGAGAGGGAAAACATGGAGTGAAAAAGGATGTCTCAGTGAAACCAGGATATCGCCCTAAAAAAGGGCAAAGTTTCTGCCTGATATCATCAGTCTGAACTTCACAATGGAAACTTGGTGGAAAAAAGAGGTACCACAATTCCCACAGCTACTCCCATAGAACCTTCCATTTTTTGACTTGCTTATATTTTATCACTATATATATATAGGAACAGACATTACATCTAGTTTTCATTAGCAAGTCTAATATTTGTCTCTGTTTATATGTTAGATCCAGAACAGAAGCCATATGTCTACAAGGATGATTCAGACCTCTGAGATCTAAAAAAACCCCAAAAACCCCCCACAAAACAAAAAATACCACCCCACAAAATAAAAGCTTGATTTAAGAGAGTGTTCTAGGAAATGTCAAAATGATTTCACTTTGTATGGAAACTTTTTATTTTCTGTTTCATGAGAAAGTCCACACAACTTGCAGCATTGTTAAAAAAAGTATTCTTGAAATCATTGTGGAATTGGGAAAACCAAAAGATATGATAATATTTTCAAACATGATTTCCATTTTAAAGGAATGATTTAACAAGGATCACTGACTTTTGAAACCAGAACTGCAAATGTTTATGTCAACAGCTTTTTTTTTTTTTTTTCAGAGCTCAGATTTGAAATGCGTGGGGTTTGTTTTTCATTACAATACATTCTGTGTTCTCATTTCCATCAGTCCCACTCCTAAAGGCCCGATTGCTTTTGTTGATGGGTTCCTTTCCCTCCTTCCTTCCTTCCTTCCTTCCTTCCTTCCTTTTCCTTTTCCTTCCTCCCTTCCTTCCTTTTTCAGACCTCTATCTGTCATCTGTGGCAGAGTTTTAAGAAAAACCCAGGGGATGGTGATGACAATGTTGGAGCAAAGAAGGCAGGCACTCAGTGGCACATCCCAGCCATCAGGCAGCACTGACAGAGTCCTGAACAGATGCAAGCACAGTTGCTGGACTTATGGACCTGGGAGCAAAGCCCACTTTACACAATTATCCTAAAAAGCCTCCACCAGGAGAAACGGCTGATGAAGAAAAGCTCTTGAGCTGTGCAGGCAGCAATCAACGCTCTGAGCATGGAAGAAAATCACAGTGAGAGATGAGACAGGCAGGAGTGTTGGGATGCAGGGCTGGAAGTGCCAGGGCAGCAACCTTGGGGCAAATGCCTGACTGGCCCATGGACAGGAGAGCTTGGCCATGACAGTGGCTGCTGGAGAGCTGGTTATGGAGAGCTGGACCAAGTGGAGACCAAGACATGTTGTGGGAATTCACTACAGCCAGGTAATGAAGATGGGTGGGTAGTGGGTCAGGGAAGAGGAGAGATCATGATATGGCAGTTCTCTGGCCCTAGGCCAGAGAAGCCCCATCCTTTATGCTCCAGGATGGACCTGCCTTAGGAGCTGGGCAGGGACTTGATGTGTTTGTCCTCTTATGCCTGAGGCAGTGTGACTGGGTTAGTTGCCGTTTGCATTTCTTAATGCCCTGGTTTCTGCATTTCTTAATACCTTTCTTAACCATTTATTACTTATGTGACCTTCTTCCTGTAAAGAGGCAGAGGGGGGATCCTGCCCGAAGATGGAGACCAAATGGCCTTTGGGAGATACTTATTTTGCCTACATTACACACCACAACTCCTGCTCTCTGGCAGAACAGGGAGCTGAGAGCAAGTGTGGAGCATTGCCTGCCTGGACAAAACCATCAGAGTAGCTGTGGCTTCTTAGGTCTAACAGGTGACCCGAAGTGCCCAGAGAGGGGAGTGCTGGTAGCACCAGTAAGTGAAACCCACCCACTCCACCCACATACCTACACTTATCATCTTTGCCTCTCAGTGGAGTCAACTGCAATCAAATCAAGTTTGCACAAACAGGTGCACGTTTTCAGGTCTATAAGCTAATGCTGGATGCTTCCCAGATGGCAAGAAGGTCTAGTCTAAGCTAAAAGCAAACCAAAGGACCTCTCCTGAATCACAGGTAATGCATGATTTTACTGTTTGGGTTCATAAGCAGTAGGGCAAAAGTCTCTGGGTTCCCACTGCTGTCAATCAAGCAAAGCCAGGTAGACAGCACTGCTGAGAGACCAGTATAAGGCAGCCCAGAGCAGAGCTTTCCCCTGTACCCAATTTTGAGGCTTTCAGCCCCTCTCTGGTGAGCAGGCACAGGACAAGCCTGGCTGAAGGGGCACATAGCACAGAGCACCAAGCAGGTCTTATTTTTGTTGATGCTTTTTTCTGTGCTCTAGGTTTTATGAGCTGCTGCTGTGGTATTTCCTCACCCCTGCAGTGATCACAGGAAGCCAATAACTCATTCTGCCTTCCATCACACTCCTGCCCAGTGCAGGGCTGGCAAAAGCATTGGCAATTGTTCCCTTTCATTAATCCAGGGATGTAAGCACATAAGGCAAAGCCACTTCCCATGGGACAAGGTATTGTCCAGTCTTTTGAATACATAGACTGTATTAACTCAGATGGAACGAATCAGGACAAGATGAAAGGGACCAGCAAGGATTTTCCCATTGTTTCTCCCCATTCTTTTTCTCCATGCAATGAAATAAATGGCTGTAGGCTACACGGGCAGGCTGTAAACTATCTTGACACAAAATTTTTCGGGCTTGAAATCCCAAATGTGAGGCAATCTTGTATTCTCTCTTCTCCTGAGCCCTACATTAAACACTCAAGTGTTACACTCAATTCTTCATGAAAACAGAGACCTTGAAGCTAAATGGGGGGGGGAGGGGGAATAAATAAGCAATGTTCTTCACAATCTTGTTAATTACCATTTTACTACTTGATCCTTTATCTCAGTACTTCACCTCTAAAGTTATAAATTTACATGCTCCAGATTGAAGACTCCCTTGAAGGATGGGGATGATCTTAACTTCCATAAAGTTCCAAACCTGACAAAACCAGCGGAGACCCCAAGTATGCTCCTTTGAATCTTTTCATCTACTGCATGTTAGTTTTACTGTCATAGTATATTTCTCCTTTTGAGAAGGTGAGAAGAGAGTCGAGAGCCTTTCTCTCCAGACCCAGTTCTTATGTACCACAGGATGTCTCCACATCTGTATGTCTGTGCTGCTGGATTTTGGTAGGTAGAAATTTATGTAGAGAAAATCACCCCAAGTGGCTCATTTTAACAACTTACATTGAAGCCTTACCTTGGAACTACACTTGTAGAGAGGGTGGCTGATGGAGTCAACGTAGTGATGCCTCATACAGCGGCTGGGGTCAGAGTCAATCATGAAGGAACTGTCTGTTTTACTGTCCGTGTCTCCCATCATTGCCAGGAGCGAGAGCATGGAAATCGAAGCTGCAAGTACATGATTTCCCATTGTCAAGGAACTTCTCGCTGATAACAGCAGAGGGAGGTAGAGTATTAAAAAAACTCCAAATTCTGGAAGCCAGTTCTTTTCCAGGTTGGTGAAAAGTCTGGTTTAAGTGTCTTAGCCGTCATTCTTCTTGGAGTTTGCTGAGACTGTAATTCATCAAAGAATCTCCTGTGGAGCTGGATAAAAGCAACATAAATCACAACCCTGACCACAAAAAACCTCTGGAGGAAAATAGACATAAATAATATTAAGACACACAGGACCTTAGCTAGCCAAAGTGCTCTGAGTGAGCATTGTTCCCACAGAAGGAAGAGAATATGGCATTGGGAAGGAGATGTCAAGGCCTCATTACTTTTAGCATTGCTATATCATTTCACTGAGGGAGAACCTTTTTACTTTTATCATCACAAGTGGTGCAATGCCAATCTTTTTCGCTTGGTGAGATCTCTGGGGTGTTCCCCTCATAATTGGTGATTAGTAACAGGTCAGAGATTTCTGCAAATTGAAAGGATTGTGTATCCGTTCAAAGAGGCAAAAATGCAGGCTGCTTCCTGCATTACAGATGGGAATTTCTAGCCTAGGTAGCACATGGAAAGGCTGGAGGCAGTTTGAGCTATGGCTCTAGGGACTGCCTGTCAGTATCCTGCAGCTTCTGTGCTGCAGGGATAAGGGACATCCCCAGAATGAAGGGATGTTGAAGGTCCAAGCTCAGGCATAACTGAAGTAGTCCCCCAGGAAACTTGCTGAACATAAACCTGCACTTCATGAAGAACTGCCTAGGCTGTCCTGCCCTCCTGAGTTCCAAACTCACGTGCACACAGGTGGACATGCTTTAATTGCTTACTTGTCAGTCAGCACTTGCTCAGTGTCAGTCTCTTCCACGTTAATGAAAAGGCAGCATCTGAAAAATACATGTATTATTCCATAGTATCCAAGTACATCCCAGCTATGAATAAAAAAAATAAAAAAACCAAAACATATTCAGGTGGAGCCATGTGGATCCCAGATTTCTAGTGTATATTGGAGACCAGCGTATTCCCCAGGGGATAGGTGCAGGACAGCCCCTGAAATGATTCCCAGAGCTGTGTACCAGCAGGGGAAAGAAGGCATCTCNGCTTCCCAGAGCTGTGTACCAGCAGGGGAAAGAAGGCATCTCCCTCAGCTGCTTTTTCACAACCCCTTGATCCTTCTCACAAACCCCTTAATCTTGATCGGGTGAATTAATTTCACTTTTATTACAAAGAACTGTGGCTTCAAAGAATTGTGAATTATCCATCTTAATACAGCCTGATGAAGGATAGTCAGAGAATACTCATAAATACAGTCAAAAGTGTGAGGATTTTCTGAAGAAACTTAAGATAAAATGGTTCCCTGCTCCCAAAGAAATGCTACCACAGAGCCCCTTGAGTATTTACGAGCAGATGTGCGCCTTTATTGTCCTTTTTCAAAACTGTTCTCTGGTTTACTGGCAATCCTCTANAAGAAATGTAGCAGGCATTGGTAACAATTTGTTGAAAGAAGAAATAAAGTACTGCTATCATATGTTTATAAGACATAAAGGAGAAAACAGATGTAAATATGATCTATCTTCTGTGAAAAAGCTGTGTACAGTTGTTGATAGAGTTTGTGTGTATGTATATCTCCTGACATACCTATGTGAAGTATGCACATACATTTTTCAAACACATATGCCATGCATAATACAAATGGAAGAAAAATTCTTAGAGGGATATTTAAAAATACAGAGGTTAGAGTGTAGCTTTTTGATTTCATAAAAGCAAGTATAAATAATTTTACAGAGGTATATCACCATGATGAAATATGTGGGCATGACATTTGCCATCTCCAGCTGATACTGTGCAATGGCATTTCACTTGAATGTAGCTTTTATTTGTTTTTCAAGTTAAAGATTGTATTCCTTTTGAAATGCTGTCTGAAATTATAAAATCCGAGACAGCACCTGATATCAGGATTGACATATATAGTTTCCAGTCTATCCTTCTGTCCAAAACCAGAAGCAAGTACACCTGTAATCATTAATCATCCTAATCAATGACATTTTGTTTCATTTGGAAAATAAAATTTTTTGTTAAAATCAACAATTTCACATAGAAATTTTTTCTTCTATTTCAGCTATTTTTTCCTCCATTTCTTTTCATGTAAAAACTGAGGTAGAAGGCTCATCTGCCAAGCTAACAAAAAGGAATGTAACATGCTTCTTCTTTACATCATCCTGTAAAGAAAACTACTAAAAGATGATGTCATATTCTCAGGCTGAAAATTGGCTACAGAAATATTTGGCCTAACAGTGGGATGCAAACCACTACTTCACATTTTTTCAGAATTCACTGTTATAGGCAGTATATTTTGCTAGTAATGTAGTTCCCTTTCCATATAGCTAGTTTTCAGGAATTCATATAAATGTAACATAAAAAAAGCTGT
>VYZS01050063.1:24197-36251 GCA_013400695.1 Neodrepanis coruscans
GAAGCAGAAAATGATGTCAAAAAGAAGGTGGGCAGAAAAAGAAAGGGAAATGGATGACTTTTCAGCCCATCTGGAAAAGATATATGTGAATCATGCTAAGAAATGGGCAAATGCTTCAGCAAAGAAAAGGAAGATGTAAGGAACAGTGTAGGCTGAAATACTGGGTTTCATTTTGAACAGAAATGTGGATTTTTGAGAATTTTGCCTTTTTTCTGCTCATTTGAAGCATAAGAAACAACATAGTAATTGCAGAAAATATAATGGAAGTACCATTGGGAGCATCAGCATATGGGAGCATCAGTACACATGGGATAAGCACACATGGGGCTGGTTCCCCAGGCTTCAATGGGGCAGCTTGTGTAAGGCCCCTATAAGGGCTCACATCATGAGATCCTGGTGCATGAGGTGGAACAAATCGATGTGAACAGCACTTCAGCTGGCTGAGCTTCCCCCCACTTTTGAAGTTTCCAAGAGTATTTCCAGCCCTTCAGGTAGCTGGGAGAAGGGGAACTAGCCATGCCTTCCTCCTAGGCGGTTGAAATAACAAACTCCAGTGGGTACTGCAAGCTGGCACCTGGCCAGCAGACAGGCACAGGCCAACACAGAGAAAAGGATTTAATACACTCAGAAAGAAAAACTACTGGGGGACAAAAGAGTGCTTGTATTTTTATTCTTTCCTTTTCCTGCTTCCAGGAAACTTTAAACAGATTGATTGGGGGCGTGCAGGGTATATCTCTCTAATGAGCCAATAGAGCCATTTAATGGCAAGGTGATGCCAGCATTGGATTCTTTCTTTTTTCTTGTGTCTTGCTGAATGTCAGAGTAGTCATGGTCTTGAGTCTGGGACTGGAGAGGAAGACAGTTTTTCACTTGGTCATCCAAAGTGTGCTGGATGAGAAGCACTAGGAACAGAGCCAAGCTAAGTAAGGCTGCCCATCCCTCTTAGAGACAAACCAGCAAGTCTGGCTGCTGTCTACAGTGCAAATGTTCCCAGCCAAGCATTAGCTATAGGACTTGCTTCAGTAATTACCTCTACTTTAGTCTTATGACCCAATATGAGGCAAAATGACTCTTGGCCACATTACAAGTTGCCAAGAGGTCTAGGGCATTCAGGCATGTGTCCTCTACCTATTGGAGTATGTTACAAGCAGGTGGGCAGTCTTTGTTCTCCATCTTTTACATATTGTCAAGACATCTCAAAGGACTGTAGTTATCAATAGATGCAGGAGCAGGAATGGGTTTCTTATTCTCTAACACTAAGCAAAGACATCCCTGCCACTGGGACCAGTTCATGCTGGAGATAGCACATGATTAAAGAGGATCCTTTTTTTCTGACCTTAGGGGCCAAATCCTTTCTCCCTTTATACACAGGCAAAACTCAGACCACCACTCACATACCTTAGCCTCTGATAATTAGGAAACCTAAATATTTGGCGCATAGTAACAATTTTATATCTTCTAACAAGGGGAACAATGTTCCGCTGGGTCCCACTCCCTCTGAGTTGTGCTGCTATGACAGTAATGTGATTGTCACTGCCATGGTATGCTTAACCTTTGCCAAACCAGAGCTGAGGCATTAACTCAGATCCTCAACTCACATGTCTTAAAGGGCAACATAACCTGTGCTGCCTCTACACTGCCAGACCGACACAGTCTGCAGCTCAGTAATAATAAGCATGTAAATGTGACAAGTGTAAGCCGTAACAATGATTGATGCAAAAAGAAAAATAACAAAGAGAAGCTGAAAAGTAGCGACGAGGAGGAATTCCTAGGACTGGTGTCTCCATGGCACCAGCAGCCCCCTGCCCTGAAATCAGAAGAGAGGCTGGGCTACACTTGCCTGTGATAGAAAAGACCTCCATGCCACACAATGGAATTCCAACAAACAGGACAAGGGCTGGTGGTGTCTGGAAGTAGTAGTGCCACTGCTACCCGGATAATAGTCTGAATTAGATTATGTGAAAAAAGAAGGAATATATAGACAGCCAGCTGCTCAAAGGCTTACTCCAACCTTGCTTTTATTGTTCTGCTAAGTTAGAGGTGGGGCATCAGAGGGATTCCTTACATACCACTGCTGAGAAATTTTAATATGTTCCACACTGACATAGATAAAAAGGAAATAACAGCTGATCATAGTCAGTGGAGACTGCAGCATCTCTTCATATACATGCACAGAATTGTGGGCAAAGTGGGGTGCTCTTGGCTCAGATATTCACAATAACCTGACCCAGATGAACCTTTCTCCTTCCAATGAGCTGAGTTTCAGCGAAACGACTGTCAAGTGGGAAGTCAGGCATCAGAAAAAAGGTGATTTGGGCATGACTACTGCCCCCATCTCAAGATATTAGGACATGGTGAAGGGCAGGGGAGCTGAGAGGCAGAACACTCAACACTGATGAAAAGAAACACATGTTTACACAACCGACAATGATCTGGTGGAACAAGATATCACAGAGGGCAAAAGTTGAGCTGGGCTCAGCAAAAGGACCTGTTATGTATGGGAGGGTTACATTCACGAGGGTTTTATTTTTAAAGAGTTTTTGGGAGGGTTATAAAGCCTCAGGACTCAGAGTTCATTTGATGGGGCTAAGAAAAAACCTTTTGCCACAGCAAGTTACCCTGTAGATCTCTGCCACAGGGTCTCTATGTCTTTCTTTGATGTGGCCACTTCCAGCCACGCTCAAGAGGTGGATTGCTCAAATAACAGAGGTCTATGGCACAGTCTCATGTCTCAAAACCTTTTTAAAACTCAGGTCTGTTCTCATACTCAGGAGGAGGTTAGAGGCATTGGAATCTGAAATAATTATAATGCAGCTATCAAATATTTATTATTGCAATTACAATGGTGATATTTGGGGGTTGGGAGAGGGGGTCTTTTTCTTTTTTCAGTTAAACAAATAATCCACTAGATTTGTTGCAAAATCAAATGTCTCAGTGGCTTCATGCAAACACCATAGATAGTCAACTCCCTTCAAGGTCTAAGAACAACACTGAGTACTTCCTAGTGCATCTAAAAGGAGACAAGCCAGGAAGAAAAGAAAGTCAGCCTCAGGGAAAAAGAGGAATGAAGTCAACTCCAGGACTCCCTGTGAAATGTAGGCATCAATGTGAGCTCCCACCTGGGCAAAAGGGACTGCAATCCTGGCAAAGCATAAGCCATAAGAACATACAGATGCTATCATGAGCCTCAATGGCACATGAGGGATCATTCCACTTGGGCAGGTGGCTTTTGTGGAAATCAGCCATGCATAAATAGCTACCTGGGGTACTGCTGCTGTAAACTGTACACAAGACTGTCCATAACAAGTATCCTGCTCTGAAAGAGGCAATCACCAGTGTACAGGCATCTGATCAAAACCAGGTGCTGCACAAACCCAGGAAACTTATGTGGGACACCTTCAGCTAGAGAAATGGGCTTGTAACTAATCAGCAGCAGCTCCTAATTATAACCGGCCCCTAAATCAAATTGCATTTTACTTTGTAAGCTTGAAACATCTATTCCTTCCACATTTGCTTTTGACTTTAAAATATTAAAGCATTCTTTTATAATGCCAATTCTTGCAAATAAAATTTCATTATTCTAGCAAGAGCATGTCCATGTATATATTAGTCACATCAAGAACCCCTGATTCAAGCTGGTAAGTAATTACTCACCAAATAGTGCTATTTAGGTCCAGGGAATTATTCATGTGTATAACTGCTCACAGATATGAGTAAGGTTCCACAGCCTGAGCAAAAGTGACCATCATTAGTGATTTAAAAGGAATGAGGAAGGAAAAAAAAAAAAAAAAAAGGTCCTAAAATGTAGATATTACTGTAGATATTCCTATATTCTCTTTAAGAGGCATAAGTAACAGTGCTGTGATTACTACATCTACATTTATTGACCAAACCAGTCAGTTGGGTTACTTCTATTAGAAAGTAACTTTGCAATAAGGAAATGGTTTGGAGTGAATTTGTCCCCACTGCTGGTTTCAAATAATTATTTTGCTTCAAGTTAATCTGTCCTCACTATTGGTTTTAAATAATCATTTGCCTGTCCTTTTCAATATGCATAGTTCTTACCTCTCAGTCACTGGGACAGTTACAAAGATTTAGGAACTGTTAATAACACTCAGCATATAGGAAATATATTTTTTCATTTTTAAAGAGCTGCAGAAGTCTTAATGAGTTACTTGTCATGCCATCTGTCTTAGGCAGAAACAAATTAGATGTTTATGGGGAGGCTATGAGAGAAATGTAAATGAACTTGAGGGGTAAGATAAGAAACCTGCCTGACAGTCCCCCGAGAGTCACTCCACACATACACCACCTGGTAAATTCAGATTTGCCACAAGAAAATTGCCCCCTCAGCACACACCCTGTGTGACACTGTAGCAGTTACCTAACCCAGTACTGAGATTGATCTTCACATGGTTTATCTTTGTTACTCTGTTAGTTGCTGCTGGAGCCACTAATTTGAACTTTTACAGGATGAATTCACTCACCTGAATCCTAGCAGGGTGACGAGGCTCGCTTCCTCAGCCGGGCTCTCCCGGGGCAGTGTCCGTTCCCGAGCCTCGCAGTGACACTACACTGACACTTTGTCACTGGGCTCATAATAGTGAAACTCTTCTTTCGTCCCAAAGAAACAGAGAACAATTGCGCTGGTGCCTCTGGCGCTGATGCAGAGGGAAATGATCTGCCAGGAACGGAGGACAGCCTCCCTCTCTCCTTCAGCGGGCGGTCTGGGGTCCTGCAGCATCCTCCGGTGTCAGCTCCCGACTGCACAGACACGCCACATTACGTGTCACGCTGACGGGGTCGGCTACCTACTAAATATACCCCTAGGCACTACAGCAAAGGCAAACACCGTGGCTTTCCTCATAGGTTTCAGCCAATCAGGGGTGTATGTTAAATCTGTCCTAATCCACAGCCAGTGCTGTCCAGTCCATAGGAAAAGCCTTGCAGAAGTTTGGGTAAATAATAATGTGCCAATTAAGAGTGCTCCCGCGAGGCGTGACACACAAAGCCAGAAATAAATATTGCCTGTTGTTTCAAATTATTCTGAGCACTCCGGCAAATGACTGGCAAGAGCACAGCAAGCGTAAGTAGTGATAAAAGTAAACAGCCCAGCTTTAAATCATCAGGCTTGCCCATGATCACAGAGCCCTGTTGTAATGGGACAAAGAGTGTGCTGGTGATTCCAGAGCTCTCTTGATGAATTCAGGACAGAGTCCAAAGCCATACAGCCAGGACCAGCACAGAGCTGCAGACAGGAGCCCGGCATGCTTGTAAGAATTGAGGTTTAACTAAGTTAACTAAGCTCAGAAGCACACTGGGATACCTATTTGCCTGCATACAGCCATCCTTTGGACAGGAGATGAAGATACAAGAATAAAAAGGAGACACAGGTACTACAGCTGTGCTGATTCCGTTTAAACACATTTTAATTTTAAAAATGGTATAAGAACAACATGTGTGTCACAGAAAGAGGATTAGGCACTCAGTTTAGGTCCATGTCATTCTCAAAATCTGTAGGAATCTCTTATTTGTGTGCTTACCTTTGGAAAATACCTTCCTCCCCTTGAACTCTTCAGAGAGCTAAAAAGAAGTCCTGCTACTTCCAAATGCTTTTGTTCTTCTGTCCCTCTGTCACATGGCTTGCCTTTTATATTTGCAACACAAAAAAAAGTTAGGGCTGTTGTTTAAGAGAGAGAGAGGGGGAGAGAGAGAGGGAGAGAGGGAATGTCAAATGGAAAAGTGCCATTGCAGTCATATATCAATCACGGCAGCAGCAGCAGCAGCTCTCTGGCAAATGGGAATTCCACAGAAATGTGAAGCTCTTGTTATCTGAGAAATCACAAAACACCACCAGCCAAGTTCCCCTCTGCAGGGACTTCTTATTATTGGCAAGTGAGGAAATAGAAGGAAATGCAGGCGCTTTTTTAATTGTTGTTATTGTCTCAGATCTGGAGATACTTACACTGTGGTATATGTAAACCAGTAGAATATAAATCCTGAATCAAATTCCTTCCTAAACAAATGCACTGTGTGCAAGATAAAGCAAACCACTGAGAAGAAATGGAGCTAAGTGAAGAATCTGACAGTAATGATTTAAAGAATTTGATAAGTGTTTACACTTGGAAAATATCCATAGAAAAACTACCTTTTCCCTCTATTGCTCATTAATCTCCTTTCTTTCCTGACCATTTTTTCTTGGGTTTTTTTAACTGTAATTGATCTCAGATATCCTTAATTCAAGCTGTGCTGCTTCACTACAATTGGTCACCTAAATCATCTGACATTCCCTGGGTCTCCTGTTGGGTAAGCAGAAAAACATTTTCTGTATAAATACTTGTCTACAAACCTGCAATTCTGCTGCTTCAGAAAACCTGCCCTGAAATTCTGAAGTTTCCCTCAAATAGAAGGGGAAAAAACTTCCCTCAGAAGTTTGCTCGCAGAAGAAAATAATGTCTTTCTGCTTTATGCACCTTGGCAAGTTTGAAAATAGTTATCCTTCAAATATTTTAGGGCAATGTTAGGGTTTATAAAAAAAAAAAAACAAAACCCTGAGGCGCTCCATTCACTGGAAAACCCCAGTTACAACAAGCACACCACAGCTCTGTGTTCATCAAATCCTCTTCTCTGCTTCTACAGAGGTGGGTGTTTCACTTCCCTGTGGAGTGCCCCCTAGTTGTCCTGAGGCGCTACGGGAACACAGATCTAAACTGGTTAATTGAAAAATAGGCAACATAGCTGGCCATTCACAAGCTGGATCTGCTCAGAGGCACTGCCCAGCAGATGGACAGGGTCCTGTGTCGATTGTTTTTGAACTCTAAAGAAAAGTTGGTATTTGATGGATGATGTTATTAGCTAAATGTCTTCTCTGGTATAAGATCAAAGAACAGATGGAAATTATTCCTTCAAAATAGAATAATCTAGAAGGAGAATGGCTTGTATATGAATAAGCATCACAGAAACAATAAAGGAGACTTTCTTTGGCTTGCTTTGCTGCAGAGCCAGGTTTGACTGGTGGGATAAACAAATTACCCTCTTAGGACTGAGATTCTTAGGATATGAGTTTTGCTACACATTTTTTCCCTCATTTTCAGTGTTCGCATTGTTTTGCCTCTAAGTCAGCCTTAGGTTTTTCTCACTGACCATATGTGTCCCAGCTTTCTGTATCCTCTCAGATGCCACCATAGTCACTCAGGGTGGGTGATGGCAGAGCTCACCAATGTCTTTGTCTTGCTGTAACTGCAGCATGAAATGTCACTGATGCCTGGCACTACCCTTACCTCAAATAGACAGACTACACACAGCAATTTTTTTAATTTAGCCTAACACTCTTCTTTCAAATGAAGGCTGTTGGCCCTTTGGTCATTGTACTGCCAGTTTGTCTCTCTTTTTCCATAGGCAATAAAGTGATTTACATACTCCAGTTATTTACATTAAGGACCTGCCATGTGCAAGGCTTTACTAAGTAACTCCTGAATGAAATCCTCCGGGAGACAATGTATATCCTATTCATGGACCTCACTGAAAATGTTGCTTTAGATTTTTTTACTGGCACAGCTTAGGTTTCTTATCTTTGTGTCATCTACAGGTAACCATATCTGTAGTAGTTTTTGTTGGGTGCTAAGCACACCTTAAATACTCAACAACTACCAGTGATACCAAAACCAGTGTTACTTTTGAGAAGTACTCAGCAGTTTGCTACCACAACATAAATTCCTAATACAGCAAAATCAGCAAAATTTTGCAAAGCATTAAAGGCGATTTTCATTTTTTATCTTCAGGTGTAAGACCCTGTTTGGCAGCCAGTGGAAGTTAATCAGCAATTAATTGACTGCACAAGACTTATAAAGTGACGCTCTCATTTGTGGCCTTCTGAATGAACTTGCACAAGATCACAAGCACAGAAGTAGAAACATCGAACAGAGCATCCCCCCACCTCAGGAACACTATGGACCATAACTTTTTCATAGCTGCTCATAAATCTTCAGCCTCTCTCAAACTCTGTGACTTAATCCCTCCCATAAAACCAGTCGTTTTGAAGAAACAAATAAAAGTGGAAAGCACAGGAGCTCAGAGCTCAGTTTTCAAAGAGGACTAAACATCTGAGATGACCCCAGATATTAGATAATATTTCCAGAAGATTTAAGGTATCTGTTCCTATCAGTTCTGATCCGAGTTCCCTCCGGAGGGAGTTTATCTCACTTAAAAGTAGTTTCCTGAAAATGAAGTTTAGGTTCTTCCAGAAAAAAGTGTAGAGTTTCTATCCCAAATTACTTTCAGTATAGGCCCATTTCAATTGGCACTAATACCAGTTTTTCTCTCTGCAAACAACCGCAGATATTCTGCTGACTCAGCTGAACTAAATGTCTATTTTTTTAAATAAAGAAAACCATGTGAGATAAATCACTCCCTCAAGGACTCGTACTGTAATTTTGAAGAGATCCACCTTTACATGAGTTCTACCAACCTCCCTGGTTCAAACCCCATAAAATGCATTGCGACCTTAATTTCTAGATTCTCTTATTCCACCAGCGTATAACTTGCAAGACTCATGTTTGTCCTTGGAAGAGCATTGTACTACCACTACTTGTAATTCAGTGGTATCCAATTGTTTGCCCTGGTGGCATCATCAAGCCCGATGTTGCTTCCTCAAAGGAGCAGGATTTCACCTCTTCATCCTGCACATCGTGAAATGCGTTCAGACTTTTGCAACAAAGTCAATATTTTGTTTTCATCTCAAGGATTTTCCAGTGCTGCCACTTTGCAGTCTTCCCCAGGCAGTTTTTACATTCTAAAACAGTGGATTACAGACCTCCATGTCATTAGATTTGCTGTCAGAACAGTCACTACTTGGTACTTGTATTGGTTGTGTCTGCAAAGATCATGAAAAGAATACATGTGCAAGGGCAATTTTTAAAAGTAGATATTTACTCATGCTCAGACTATTGTTGCAAGCAGTTAGAGGGAGTAGGATGCATAGGAATGCAGTGCAGGGAAGGAAAATACTTTGTTCCATTATTGAATTGGTGAAGGGTGGGTTATATTTGGGGATTAGCCATCAGTATTCTTTTCATAGTTGGGAATGTAGGAGGAACTGAAAGTATTGTAATGACAGTTTACAACAACTACATAGTGAATATACTTTGTGCAGATAAGAGGAACAAAGAATGTTTAGAGGTAGTATTTTCTATCAATTTCATCATAAAAATAAGTATTAGTCAAATAATATTGCAAATAAATAATATTACACATCCACACACAGCAATGCAGGAGCAGGTGGCACAAAAGCCTTTTTAGGCACTTGAAATTTTTCATCTCTTCTTTCTTCCCATGGTGCTTTATCTCAGATTAGTTATGCAAGACTATTTAAACACTGAAACATATATACTCTTCAGAAACCTAAATGAACCACTTCTTTCAACGCTTATATGTAGCAATGAATTTGAGTTGTTAAGAAACAGTATCTGGAAATGTTTATTCTGTTACTTACACGTACATCATTTTTACAGCAAGGATTCCGTTGTTTAGGGAATAAGGCTGCTATGGAAGTCTGTGAAAATCGTGCCTGAACCATTTTCCTGTTCATTTTCTAAGTCAAAAAGGCATATTGCCTGTGGACAATAGTTAAACTTTCATTTGACTTGAAAATGTGGCTGTAGAAGGACTAGAATTTGGGATCCCCCTGGCTCCATCAGCAAGAAGGAGTAGTCGGTCAGAGAGAGCTCCCCTGAGGTGTGTTGCCAACAAGGCAGAAATTACCTTGAAGTAATTGGTGCTTAAAAAGGACAAGCTGGAGAGCCTGACATGGAAAACAATATGCCAAGGGGAGATCCCGGATGAACAGTGGCTTGAACTGTGGGAGAGAGGCAGGCAGCAGTCAGGGAGGGGAAGGTTTTCATGGGTGATCTGAGCACACGCAGTAGCTGCTCTGCCCTCAGTCACAGCTGGGCTCTCCTGCACTCACCACAGAGCCCTGATGAACAGTTTGTAGAGGACCAGTGAAGAACTCTTGATTCCTACATATTTTTAGTCGATATTCCTCATGGTTACCCACTCAGGTTTTCCCCCTATGTAACCTTCAGCTCCCTCATCCCTGTATCTCATGATAATGTGCAGTGATGCACTTTTTNCATAATGACAAAAGATTCCCATAAATTTCCTTAGAGCTGCAAAAATGACCTGGCAAGGTACAGCCAGCTACCTAATAAAGGCAAACTTATTTTATTGCAGTCTCCTGCCAACACTCGCACAGTATGATTTTATTTTTTTTTAAGTCANCCTTGCCTCCTCAGACTGCCAAACCATAAGTGTCTTGATTTCCTTCTCCAGGATGGCAATAGGATGAAAGACTCCTACTGGAGCACCACAGCTCCATGTCCAAAAAATTGTCTAGAAACTTAGTTTCCTGAGACCTCAGTCTTGGTGATAAATTTTGGCAGCTGGTTGAAAAACTAAAAGGAAACAATAACATCAAGGCAGAGAGACAAAATGCAACTCAATCCTACAAGAAATTCATAAATTAGCGAGTAAATATATCTCTTATCTACCATCAGGCTGCTGGAAGGCAGTGTCTTTCTCCTAGAAGAGACTGTGGTCACTATGATCCCTATCTCCATCAACTTTGGAGCAACAGGCTGCACCTCCCTGGTGTCCTTTGCCACTACTTTATACATAACAGAGAGAGAGGAAAGCTATTGTGTTTCTCTCAATTTCACTAACATGGGTTAACAGTTCTGCAGACTCTTGTGGGTTTTATCCACCCTTCCTGAAAGCAGCTATCTCAATCTCGTCTGGGCTCCTCTTATTGTCTGTGGAAACCACAAAGAGGTACTGCCCAAAGGGCTGTTCACTTGCTCACAATTGGATGAGGTAAAATTGCCTTTTGACAGTATCTATTTATCTCTATTAATAACAAAAGGAGCCAAGAGTGACTGGTTCAGATTTAGTCATCCAGCTGTTAAAAGCCTTGGTTAGGGCAGATGAATTCCATCTTTAAGGTTGTTTCAAATTATCTTATAAGCACATGCAGGAGATACTTAACATACGAGGGATCTACAGTTGTATATAGTTCAATGTTAAATANGAAAGTCCTAAATAGCATCTAGTGGCACAACTGCCGTTTTACTTTAATACAAACTGTGGCTTAATAATTCTAACTGCGGGCTTGAAGTAGGTTCTCTCAGCAACAGTCACATCCTAAGGGCTTTCTTGTAACTTGCATGTCACTGAGCCTCAAACTGTAGCTTTATTTCTAGGGTGGTTTTCACAAGAGAGAGAAAACACTAAGGTGGTAGGAATATCTCCACTTAATTGAGAAAACTATCACTGCCTTCCTTATGTTAGGATTGTGATTTGACTAACATTTCCATAATGACAAAAGATTCCCATAAATTTCCTTAGAGCTGCAAAAATGTCCTGGCAANAAAATGACCTGGCAAGGTACAGCCAGCTACCTAATAAAGGCAAACTTATTTTATTGCAGTCTCCTGCCAACACTCGCACAGTATGATTTTATTTTTTTTTAAGTCAAAATGCCATAAGCAGAGGAGATTTTTTTATGTTATTTACTGTGAAAAATTAAAACCAAGTATTTTGTCTGCAACACAGATTTGTGTGGCCACTTAAAAGGAAGCACTAAATGGAAATCAGTCTCAGCTAACCAATTTGGGTTAAAACTACAGGGCAACTTTCTGTATAGGAAGTTGCTGAGAAGAAACGCTATTTAGATCAGGAAATTCGTGATTCATAATTGACATTAAGTCCAGTTACCCTCCAATGTACATGCTGTACTTCATGTGAAATTATCATAAGCAAAGAAAGGCCATTGCCTTGAGCAAGTTCAAGTTAATGTTTAGGAAACCATTTAAGTTATTATTAGGATGAAAGTCATTATGGTAGAATGGTCAGATGCTCAGACTGCGCCCTCAGCTGCAAAACCTGTGCATTTTAATACCTCTTTGCAGGTAGCAGACATATGGCCATTTTTGGCTAATTCACTGAAATTCTGACTTCACCAATGTTCCAGTCAAACCTCCCCACTAGACAGAACCAAAA
>VYZS01050067.1:3534-17332 GCA_013400695.1 Neodrepanis coruscans
TCAAGAACAACGATCTCTGCAAAGTTCTTTTAAAAACCTGCTGGAATCAAAAAAAGAGCTTTTTGGATGCAAGGTGGGATTTTATCTTTATCTTGGTGTTGCAATATAGTGTGTTTGTGAAGGGCTAGAGCTGAATTTGCACTTTGTTTCAGAGGGCTAAAAATGTTTTTCTTCAATCCTTAGAGATGTCTGTTCTTCAAGTAGACGTGAACATAACTTCTCACTTATTCATTTGATACGATTGTCTGATCTGCATCTTGGTTATCTTTGAAGTATCCTGCATGTTTCTAGTACTGCACATCAACTACTGTATTCACATTTAGGGTCTAAAATGGAGTAGGGAAACAAATTTTTTGAAGTGTAATCACTGCTTTTTGCCACCTTCAGTAGTAGTGAAAATGTGTATTTTAAGCTAACTAATATTGTAAATAGGTGATCCACAGTTCTTGTATCATGTGCAGTTCCTGAGGCACTAGTTTGTATCTCAGATGGAAATTAGTTGCTTATGTTTTATGCACATGTAAGAGTTTAAAGAACTGCAAATATCTTTGGGTAATACAAATATAGTAAATATATTTTTTCTATTTACTGGGAATGCCGAGTATTGTNTTTGTCATAGCCCTCTCTGTCCTGCGACGTTACCCAAGGAGCATTCCTGGTGGTTGATTTTTAGCATGGCTCTACTCTGGTTTTCCTTAACAGTTTTGAAATGAACGGAGTTAAGATTAAAAGGAGCAAGAGCTCTGCAAAGTTTGGTTATAAAGCACTGTTAGGTGTTGCCAGCTACTACTAACAAATTCCCACCCCATGGCCAGTACAGTAATGGTCTTTGTCCGCAGACTACTCACATAGCAAGAGGCAGACTTGGGACTGGAACTGCTGAGTGCAAAACAGAAGATCTCTTATAAATACTGGGTCTGTTATTTGCTGTTCAGTGCTATTAGGCTCATGTGTGCAGAATAGTGTTTAGGTCACAGCAACCCTTTCATGTGTTTTTCTTGCTCCTTAATTAGTCATTTTCAGTAAGCCTCACTTGTTTCTGTCCCGTGTGCTAGGTTTGCTGACAAAAATCTGATCCTATATTGTGGTTTTGTCCAATGCATTTTACCCCCTTGATTTTGAAACTGATTCAGTTTATGAAGAAAGCTTTAAGTTTTGGACATATGACATACCCTTAGAATAGCCCGTTAGCCCAGCTGCTTTGCAGTCCTACCTGAGTTGCATCTATAGCTCAGCACAGTGGAACTTGGCCTCCTCAGAGGAGACTGAAAGTCCAGACAGACAGTTAAAATATATTGGCTCTTCACAGTCATTAATCACAGTTCCTTGTTGAACCTTTTTTGATAATTTTTTTACTTTATCGAAGAATATTGTGATCCAGAAAATCCAATACATTACTTAACATTGATTTCTGGCTCCTTTCTTCATGATATAGCATACAGCACATCTTCAGAGAAGATGCTATCTGGGGGTAAAATGCTAATGGTATTTCAATCCAGCACAATCTCAGGAGCTGTAGGTAAATAAAATGTTAGTTTTTTTAAGAGTGTGATAAGTTGTTTCTAAGGACACTCAATGAATTACTTTTTGACAGAGTGTTTAAAGAGCTGGAATTATGTAGGTTGGCTGTCAGGTGGCTCCTGCAGAGGCTGGTGCAGTTCAGGCTGTGAACAGAGATAGCCAGATTCCCCCCAAGCCAGGGAGCAAAAGCTGCAGGGCAGCACCATGCAGAGCTGGATCTGTCTTGCAGGCACTGCATTCAAACCCTAAACTTGGGGCTGTCTGTGCTTATCTTTGTGTATATGCACTGAGTGACTGTTCTTTATGTGATTTGATTTCTTTCACAACTGTGCTGTTGGAACCTCTTCTTCTGGGAGTATGAAAAGGATTAGGAGCTGTACTTGCCATAGTTTGTCTCTTTCCCTTCATTATATTAGATAAAATCTCTGCTTGTGATGAATACTGGGGATCAGGGTTTTGAATTAGTCTCCCTTACAAAGAAAGGCTAAATACCCTTTTTGTTAATAAAACAAATGGCAAATTCAGGCAAGTACATCAAGTGTTTGGACTGTAAACATGTCACTAACTCTTGAATTCTGAATGTGAAGTTTCGTAACTGGGCATCTGTCTCCTGGTGTGTCATCCTGGCTATAGATGTCTCCATTATTTCTGAAGAACTGAGCTGTCAGGGCAGTTCTGATGTGGCCTTAGTTGAGCTTTTGGCTTTCTGGCTAATAGAGCCCATGTGCTTGAGAAACAAAGAGTTCATAGAGCACCCAGGGGAACCAGCATAAACAGGGAAGCACCACGTCAGTGTGCTCCTGGTCCTTACCTCTCATTATACTCCAATTGCAGGTGTTTGCAAAGTTGTCACTTCCAAGAGGGAACAACTCCTATTGTTGCTGTCCAAATGGGAGATGATGACAGTATATTCACAAAAATCATGGTGAAGATTCTCATGAATGTAATTGTACTTAAAGCAAATGGGAGTTCAAGTTGATACCAAAAGTTTATTTACATTTGTATAACCAAGAGAGCTTACTGTTACTAATAGCTTGATATTTGTTGAGGAGAGTTCCTGAGAAAGTTGTGAGGAGACTTATATGAAGTATAAAGAGTAGAGTTCCTGAACCCACAGCTACTTCAGTATACCAATACTGAGTGTTTCTTTGTGTCTTTTCCTTTCTTCTTGATATTTTGTGCTGTTACTCTTCCTAGTCACTTTGCAGTTTTGTTCTCTTTCCATGATAGGTTTGTGAATGGTGCTTCCTTATATATTGAAATAGCTGTTGTTGATACATACCATTCACTATTATTACTTTTGCTGTTTTGTATTTAATAAATAAAATGAGTGGTGAGGTATTGCTGTGGACACTCTTACATAAGCATAGGAGTTGGGAGACTGAGTATTGTGTCTATTTTTGTGTGACAGAGACCTTCCCTTGTTACAGTTCTCATTAGGACTTAAACTTGTGATAGGAAATCTGATTTTTCACGTCACTGTTAGAAATCTGCAGATTGTTTTTGTTGTTGTTTTTTAGCTGCTGTGTTTTCAATATCAGAATAGGTATTGATTTTTCTAAAAACTGAACGTCATCATCAGGTTTATGTAGATAGTCCATACATTTCTTTCTCAGAAGTCTGGCTTGTTTATCAGTGTTTTATTTTTGGGATACTAAGATGTTTATTTTGTAACACATTTGTTAGTTTGAAAGAAATCAATATTTTAATTAGTCTTAAAATTTAACTTACTGAGTTTTACCTTACTTTAGTTTGTGTAGTATACCTCCAAACATTTGCTATATAGATATGTCTGGAGGGGAGAAGTTTGAAATTCAGTCTCTTAAGGGAAAGGAAAGGAGGAAATGTGAAGACTTTCTATTGTCTTGGCTTTTTCTTTCTTCTTTTTTTTTTTTTTTTTTAATTAAGCTTTAGGTTTTTTCTTTTATTTTAGAGTAGAAAGATAGATTTGACATTTTATGAAAGGTCTGGGAAGGAGTTCTTTTTCTCAGACATCAGTCAGGTTACAGTGAGGTCGGAGTTTGTGATCCAGTTCTTTTAAATTCCTTTGAAGGTTCTGGTGATGTGGATTCAGTGTTTCAGCTCTACAATTTTATACATTTATCTTAAAGGTTGAGCCTACAAAATGCTGCATTTATGTTTCTTGGCATTAGGCAAATTAGTTCCTGAAAGTTTCTGAAGTATCTGTGAATGATGCTAGACAGCTTTTGACTTTGGCTCGGATTTTTTCCTTCCTTTAGACTGGTGGCATGAGGCTCATTTAGAAACTGGTTGCAGGCCTGTAACTGTTTTCTGAGACTAGCAAAAAATTCCTTGTTCAGACATACTCATATATACTACTACTGTATACTTCAAAACTATATATACGTTGGGCAAGGGTGTGAGGTATCCTTGTGTCCTGTGTGAAAACACTTCTCACTTTCATAATGCTGAGACATTATGTCCTCCATGACAGGAAATACGAGTGTTGGAGCTGTAGCAGTGAAAGTGATTTTTTCTTCCTATGCCANGCAGTGAAAGTGATTTTTTCTTCCTATGCCAAACAAAAATATTTCTGTTTATCTTTGAGTGATGGTTCGGAGCCCTGTCTTTTGATCTGTTCACAAACTGGATGTGTCTATCTGAAGGAATACAGAGCTGATATGTGCTCTAGGCAGCTGGACCATCCATATGGAGCTACTGAGATCATTGTTCAGTTTTTCCTGTTAAAGCATTAACTTGCTCTAAAAGTAGTGATGTGGGATGCAGAAACAGAGCTTTAATGTGGGAAAATGTGAATTAGTTCAAATGTTACAAAACACAAGCACAATTTTTATATATGTGTTCCTTTGACCTGGGAATTTTTACTGTTTAAAAAACCTAAAAACGAAGCAAAACCCAGAATCACCCCCTGCAGCAGAAAAACAGACAAAATAACCTACAGGCATGAAGAAAGTACCCACATTCACAGCAACATGTACTCGTGACAGGTGGACATTCAAACTGCAGCAAATACAAGTTGGTTGTATTCTAACTGGTATTGTTTTCCTCCATTTCTGTTCTCTGAGGTTATAATTGCAGTGAGTAAGGCAAAATGGATGATGCTGACTGAGCCACAGTGGGTTTACACCAAGCCATGTTCTTCCTTTGAATGCAGGTCCAGACAATGCTGCTCCACAATGCTATGGGAAGGCAGAGAAAACTGGGTGAAAACTAATTGCGAAATAACACATTGAAAGGCATAGAAATCAGTAATAGGTGAACGTATAGAAAGTATCTGAACTGTTTCTGAAAAGATTTTTAATGATTCTGAAGAGTATTCTGAGTTTCTGTGCTATTATCAGCGTTGTCAGCAGATGGATCATGCACTTGTTACCTGTGAGGTGAAGGTGGGACTTGGCCCCCACCACACGTGGGTTTGGGTGAGCAGAGCCCTGCACACACCTGCCTAGACACTCCCAGCTGCAGAGCCATTCGTAGCATCTTTCGAGCAAACTAAAGATGTGTGGGGTCTTGGTCTGTTAGATACCTGTTATGAAGACAGTAATAATTAAATACTGCAAATGGGGGAAAACTCAAAAATTGAGACTCCTTAATTTCACTAGGTATTCCAGAATAGACCAAGTGAAAGAAGGTACTAAAAATATCAGTCTGAACAGGTTATCTCAACACTGCTGAGCTTCATCCTACACTGAGCTAGTGTGTAATATGTAGTAGACTACTTGGTGTGGCACAGTCCCACATTTAGGAAGAGTCTGATGTGTGGTGACTGTGCCATGTGGAACAGAAGTTTCCCATGATATCAGGGAACATAGGACTAAGTATTTAATTAGCTGAGATCAGGTGTCACCTGAATGTTCACCAAAAACATATGTATTTTATGCCTGCATAACTTACATGTGAATTTATAAGTTTGTGGGTGAACATAAACAGGTAAAATTGAAGTCTAGCAGCCTGTATAAGAGTTAAAATTGCCACTTTTTAAGCATTTACAGTTTCTGCCTAAGCAGAACCTGATGAGAAGCCTAGCACGCCCAGGGCTGCGGTGATGATAGAGGCATGACATGAATTTCTTCACTGCCTTAATGTATTTGTAATCATTGTAATAGGTTCTGTCAGTAGCAGTGTCTTATTCCCAGCAGTGCCATTGGCACTGTGATGGCCTGTGTTATGATGGAAATGAGATGGGAAGGCAGGCTTTTCCATTCATTCCAGGATGGTTATAAAATGAAACAGTTACCAGGTAGCTGCAGGTTTTTTTCTTCTAAGAAGCAAATATCTTCTTGCAAATGCCATCAGCTTCCAGCTGTAATGTGGCTGTGTTTGATTGTTTGGTAGAAATGTGCTCAAGTACTTGACATCTTGCTACATTATGGAAGTGAGTTGGACTCCTGACAGACTTTTTCTGGATTTACAACCTTTAAGCCAAAGGAGTTTAGGAAGAAAAACAAAAAGTATATTTTATAAGTATCATGGAACTCACAGAACACTTGGATTTCCTTTTTGAAAGAATAGATTGGGAAACAGAACTCTTGTCTAAAACAGTAATAGGACAGTACCTGCTCAGAGACATGACTGATCTGATTAGCTTTGAATTGTTAAAAGGACAGAGCAAGGGAACAAGCAAAAAAAAAAACCCCACCACCAAACCATCGTTCAGGGTGAAAGCATAAAATTGATTGGCAATCACAGATCCTCAGTTTTGCCCTGGTTATGCATTTTCACTTTAATGGAGCTTATAGTGATTGAGGATGTCTTAAATTTTGAGTGACCAAGAAAGTATCTATTAATAGTCTCTTCGCTGAAGTGTAGAAATGCTTTGATTGGGAACCAGAAGAATGGTTTGAAAACCTTGGCTGTGACTGCATATATTTTGTGACAGGTTAAAGCAAGAATATCTGTCAGGAAGCAGTCGGTTTCAAATTCATGTTTTGCAAAAAAAGGCTTTTTGTTAAATGAGACTTGAAATTTTTGTCTTTTATTTAAGAGGATTTCGTGTAACAGTCAGGATTTGAGTAAATCAGATTGATAGAAGACGTCTTTGTATTCAGTTTTTTAACAGGTTGCTTTTTCCATTCTAGTTTCCACAGTATCTCTATAAATAAGTGTCTTATGAAGATATCGCTCTAAGTCTCAGATTTAGAGTTTAATTGTGCAATGTCATTGACACAGCTGAAACCAATACTGGGTTTTGCACAAGTTCAGGGGTGGATTTAAGAAAGTTTTTCATTACATGTAAAGTATGTATGAAATAGAAGAGTTACAGAAGCCATATCATTCAATATGTAAAAGTTTTATTCCATCTTTGAAATTAATCTAGCAATCATGCAGATTCCGACTTCATTAACAAGTCAGTTTCATAGGATTATGAAATGTCTTCTCTGACCTATTCAGATTTGTGTTGAAATATTTATTCCTGGTTTGAAACAAGTTTGTTACTGTAGGGCAGACAGAACGTGTTATACAAGTGAAGTCAGCTGTAACATGAATTGATAGCTTTGATACCAGCCTTTGTACTTGATTGATGTATATTTATTTTGGCAGGCATGTTGCCTTAGATATGGCCCTTCCTCCCTTCCCATGATCTCCCCGTTGGCTCCCGTGCCCATCTCCTCTCCCTGCTCAGCATCCCCGCGGTTGTGCAGCGCAGCTGTCAGGGCATGGCGGGCTGGGACAGGCACCTGGGAGTAGGAGGCAGGGGAGGCCAGAGCTGGCACTTGTGCTGCGAGAAACCAACATCAAACGGTGTCTGCATTTCATCTGAAATCAAGTACTTAGATCTGTAGAAGGATTTTGCATAACTGCAAACTAAGGATTACTATTTATCATTATTGCCTTTTTCATCTTCATGTTATTTTAAAGTAATCAGAATAACCTTTGAAGTTAGGGAAGGTACTGTTTTCCCCATTATATAACTAGCTAACAAGAAGCACAGAGAGGCAAAGTAACCTACCTAAGATCAGGCTGTTCTGTATGAGAGCCAGAAACTCAATCTGAGTTTCTTTTTGGTTTATATTTCAAGTTCTGGTAATTTTTTCCTTCCTTTGGGATAAAAAAATGCATTTACATGTATTTAATATGCATTGGTGGGTCCTCATACAAGATGCAGTTTTGTGTTTGAAGAAGGTTACTCCAGCTCTGGTGCCTTGGAAACAGAAGCTGTGTGTCAGTGGAGACTATTGATTTTGCTGGGGTGCTCCTGAGGTTAAAGCTTTTCTCCTCTCTGGGCCACTCTCACTGTTTTGGCTTCAGCCCTGTGGAGAACTGGCCCTGCCACTCCTTCCCCCTCATCGCTCTGTTGGCCTTGTCAGGTTTCCACAGCCTTTTCTGTCCTTTGTTTCCTTCTGCTTGAGAATATTTCCAAATAACTGCCTCTTGTATCTGTGAATTACGTTTGAGAAAGAGATTCTTCCTGAACAGAAAGCAGATGAATCTCAATTTAAGCAAGGACAGGATGGAGGAAAATAGCCCTTGCTAAGGCCTCAGCTGAGGAGGAGAGAGGGGTGGCTTTCAGCAGGAGGCAGGAGAGGTTCAGCTGTTCTGCTGCTCTCCTCTGCTCACTGGGCATGGACACACAGGAGAGCGGTGTCTTCAGTGATGGTGCTGTGCTGAATGGCAGCTGAGTTAGGGATGGGAGGGAGAGACTGAGAGATACAAACTGAATGAGAGTGACTAAGGTCCTGAGGAAAAGAAGGGAAGATACTGTTCATTGCATTCCTTAGGCACCCTGCAGCAAGGTAAGAGGGGGATTTTTGTCTGGTCCCAACATCTTGCTTTTCTGCTTGATCGCTCAGTTCCTTCTAAGAATCATTTCATCTGAGAAATACCTGGTAAGGCCAACCAGTACATTGTTAGAGGGTAGAGAAATGTAATGACTATTGTTATCTTAAAGTTACAGGAGACTTAAAAAAAAACCTTCTAAATTTTTTTTTAAGATTTAGAAAGAGAATCTGGTAAAAGTTACAAATTATATGTCCAGGTAGAGAAGATGATTGGGGAAAATAAGAGAGTATGAGAGAGGATTAGTGGGAAGATAGGACATGTACTTTCATGTTAGACTCTCCTTCTAAACAGTGATAGGAAGACCTAGAGGAGATGCATACCTTTCAGAGCATTGTGGGCATTATTTGAATTGGCATTAGCCAGACATACACAATCTTTAGTAACTGTGGATGTTTCTAAAATATCAGTCAGATTTAGCTGTAAGCCCTGTAGCACAGGCTTTCAAATTTAGAATTGCAAAACCTTGTACAAGAATGTACGCTATGCTGAGTTGTACTGGAATTATTGAAAAATGTTCTTGAATTAAAGAAAGTAGGGAAAGTTAAGTTTTAGTACTAAAATACTTGCTGCACTTGAGGATTACAGTTGAGGATTACATTATTAAGCTGATTTAGGGCATGAGATCTGAAGTACTAGGACATAAACCAAAAGCGCAATGAAAGGTTTTGTCAGAACTCGTTCTCGCCCTGTTTGTATTGATTTGGGGTTTATGCTTGAAACAGGTTGGCCGCCTAAAATTGTGCTGTAATCCAGATTGCACTGCATGCTTAGGGAAACGATTTTGGAATAAATACTCCACACAATCACGTCCATTAGATTGGTTCATTCTTCACTGCCTGTTGCTAAGGTTGACAGGAAAAAAGTATTCTGAACCACAGTCAAGTGTGCATCTTTTATTACCAGGACATTAGTGCTCAGTGTACCTGCCTCCACAGGAGCAGGAGCTCAGAGCTGGCAGAGGGCAGGAGCAGCATCAGCCTGTGCCCATAAACAGAGGCACCCGCCAGTCCTCCGGGGTGTACCAGCGAGAACCTGCTTGGACAGGCCCAGACACCTCATGCTGCTTGGGCTCGGCTCGACCTTCCCACTGAGGAGATGGCGGCGGGGGGGGACACGAGGCTTTGTGGGAGCACAGGGAGCATGGCTGGGATCAGAGCTGCCTTTTCTGAAAGATTTAGGGGCTTGGTTGTTTGCTTACCCATATAAAAATAGGCATTTCAGTGTTTTGGTGTAATTTTTTGGGCTCTATTTTTAGTGCCTGGGAACATTACAAACATTAAATATGTGGCTATTGAGCCTGTTGAATTTAAAAGAACTTCAAATATCTTTAGAGAGGCTCTCTGAAGTACTCATTTTTCTCCGTTGCAGCACTTGTATTTTTTGATCCAGTGTTTTACAGAGGCTGGAAGTGTGCCATGATGTCAAAGCTGGGGTTATCATTTGGTTTGATAAGCAGGAAGTCCAGTTAGTCCAAGATTATTATAAGGGGATAATGTAAGTGTTGTTTCCAGCCTTTTTATTAAAAAAGCAATTTTATGACTATTTTATTTTAATATGGAACATGTCTCCAGTATGTGGTAAAGTGTTCAAACTAGCTTTCCATTAGACTTGAAGGCAAAGGCTGAGGTGTACTCAAAAGCAGTTTGCCTGTAGAAGCAAGATATTTCTTTTATCTCTCTGGTAATCAAGTATTTATTGGTATATAGGTAATTTTAGAGAGTAATCTAAATGTAGTTTGGGGTTTAAGTTGCTATTTATTTTATGTACATCATGATTATGAGGGTCTATTCAGTAGAGTTAGAAGTTATACAGAGGGTGCCTGAACTCACAGAAAAAAGGCAGAATGAGAAGTTTGGTTGGGTTTTTATGAACTCACTAATTCCTTCTGTGCAAATATGACAAGCTGCTAATTCACCTCTCTTTATCTAGTCATCAAAGAGCAGTTAGGGATTGCATAACCAACTTCCCTGCCAAAGAAATTACCACTCATGCTTCATTTTTAAGTTTCATGTTTCAGTGCAGCCTTCAGTATTAAAAATGAACAAAAGAGGCCAGTCTAACACCCACAGCCTAGCTCCAGACTGGGTGCTTGGTGGCAGCTAGTGCACCAGAGGAGGACAGAGATGCTGGAAGAGATTCCACCTCAGACTGCCTGGCTGCAGGGACAGTGATGGAGCCCTCCTCTTAGAAGCAAAGCTCAAATCCAAATTGCATTTTCCAGCAATTGGAAGAGAGGTCTTCCCACTGAAACTCTGCCATCACAAATGACTGAATTCTAGCTGTAGCAGGATTTCTCTGGAGCATTTTATGGGAAATAAAAATTACAGCCCCAGCCGTATGATATTTTGAGGCATTCACTGAGGAAGCAGATGGGATCCGTGATGCATGGTTGCCAGGTTGTAACGTTACTGCAAGTCTCATGAGAGACTGGTGCTTTCTTACAGTTCAGGTTCCACACTGTGGTGCAACTATGTAGAAAATGCATTAAAATTTTAGCTCTCCTGCTGTGGTGAAAAACATGAAGAGACATGTCATAAAGGACACCTCATGACAATAAGTATATAAGATTTTATATATTTATATTTTAAAAGTTAAAATCAGTCAAATATGATGATGCAAAGTGAAAACATACTGGTGACTGTTTAAATCTTTTCTTCAAATATTGGAATGATTGAAAGCAAGTGCAAATTTTCTGTTTCATCCAAGCCAATGGGCTAGAAATCAGAGATTTGCTCTTAAGTCCAGGGAAAACATCTGTTTCCAGTTATGAAAGAAAATTGCCTTAGGGTTACTGGTTGGCAGGATTATTCTGTTGAAGAGTGTTGCACTGTCTCCCACAAAATACACCAAGTGCTCAGTCCTCTTCCATAGAAGTTACCTTTATTGTGCCTTCAAGTGCCTCCAAAAATTGTATGTGAAATACAATAGTGTAGTATAGGAGTATTCCTTTACCTTTGGATAAAGTATTGAAGATGTTCACATTGATGGGTATCAGATTTTACACATTTTATACTCCTGTTACAATTTGGACATGGATTTTAATTTTATTAGATATTTGTCAAGTGCTTATAGAAGAATGCAGCCTTCTCATGCACAGGCTCATAAATCAGAATTAGAATAATAGTTGTTTTAAAACATCCACCTATAAAAGCTTAGGTGAATGACAAAAGATGTTTAGGAAATGCAATTTTTTTGTTTGTTTTCATCATTCTTAGCAGTGCGTGCCAGTTTTATGGAAACCTGGCAATAGGTCCTGCTGGGTTTCATTGTAAAGGTCTGTAGAACATAAGGTATTCCAACCCTGTAGTTCCAGCTTAACTAAAACGTAGGCTTAAATACATTTAGTTAAATTGACAAAGAAGGCTGCGTGATGGGACTCTTGTTTGCATTTTATGGTCTGATCTATGTCCATGGTATCTTTGTAGGTACTATCTCTTTAGATATCTTTCAGTATCTTTTTAGATACTGTTAGGCTGCTAACATACTTTTGTATTGCAAGTTATCTGCTTATTTTCTTTCTTTCTCATTTTCTTCCCTGCACTGAATGAATTTAGGATTTACATTAGATAGTTTGAGTCATTTTGGCATAGTGTTTATATTGGAGGCTTTCTTGTTACTTGCTCTAATGTGATGAAGACTGAGCTCTCTTGCTGCAGGACGGTGCATCAGAAATGAGGCAATAGTCAGTTGTGTGGAAAGAAATGTTGATTACTGTCTAGAAAAGTGAAGAAAAAAAGATCTGATGAGGTGTTTTGGTTTGGTTGGAATGTGCTGCTAGAATGCAGTAAGAGATGCATATTCCACACTTTGTGGAGGATTCCTAGGACATGTTTGATACAAGCTTTGTGTATGCGAAAAAAATGAACAGATTGCGACTGAGATCTGTGAGCCATTGGAAAGGCTGCTAGTTGTATGTTTTTTCAAAAGACAAAGATCTTATCACTGTCATGAAATTTGTGCAGGGCCACTGTGAACAGCAACGTGACTTTAAAAGCAAGTTGAATCAAATATATTTGAAAGGTCTCTTTTCTGATCTGCAGAACACATTTGCAGTTGTCTGCAGCTGAAGGCCACATTGCCTCACGCTGCAACCTTCCATCTCTCGCTGCATTGGTGACTGAGCCATAAGCTTTGCCTCATCCTTCTTATCTCATCCTCTGTATTATTAAGATTCCTTAATGGAGAAGAGCAGATTCTGCAACAGATTGGCAATGAACATATTGAATCTATCACATCAAAGAAATAGCTGTAGGATGGCGTGAAGACTCTGCTTCTTTTCAAAGTGATCTGTATGGGCAGATCTTTTGAGTCCCTGTGTAATTTTACTGACTTTGATCAAAGTCCGTACAGCTGTAGTTGTTTTGAAAAATCAGATGTTACTGTTGTGCTGTGGAGGTTAAAGGATGGTGTTTTCATTCCTTGTTCGAGACTAACATTGCTACTTGTGATACGGCAAATTAAATAAACATTAATATATTGGTGCCTATCAGCTCTAAGGCCACTTGGTTTCCGATACATAGCTACCAGAAATTCTGTGGGAACATAGGTAATTATTTTTAAAACTGATTTGCATTATATAGAATAATTGTACGTTTCTCTAAAATGTTTTTGTACAATGCTTATCTAAACTTAAATACACACATGTATTTTCTAGAATTATTTACTACTGTGTGACAGATACACAGCTGTGAGTCATTTACATGAAAAATAGGCAGATTTCTGAAAATGTAATGAAAAGCTTTAATAGCAATATAGAGATCTGGTGGAAATTAATGTGCAAATGTCCTTTATTATATGATCACCACCATGTAAATATATAGCTTTGAAACAACATTATGAAGCCTAAGGTTTCATATTCAAATGTTTAAATATTAAAAGGAAACAATGTCATTGCTTGCATGGTTTCAAGGCCATAGCCTTTTGTGTGTTTGTGTTGGGATACAGCCTTTAATTATACAATCAAATTTCTCCCCGTGGGATTCCTAGTTTTTCAACTTGCTGTACACTTACTGCCTTTTCTCACGGCTGTCTTCAGATGTCGTATCATAACAGTGATCTCTGTGGTGTCCCAGGCAGCTCTTTGGCCATCACAGTGTAAAATCTTTGATGTTGTGGTAGAGAGCAGTTTTCTGGACAGCTTGTGTTAAAGAGAGGAGACTGTCCTTCCTTCTCATTTCCCTTTCCATTTGCTTCATAGCTTCTAATTTCAGTAACAGTATCAGGGCAACAATGTGCTGAAGGGTGTAGGAAACATAAAAACTTTGCATGGGTTTCTCAGAGTTGATCAGCCAGGCTGGAATATTTTACCTGCACAGCACGATGTGGGTGCTTGAACTGGTGCAGTGATGTTGGTAGTGGTGGGTTTCAGTTGATGCCTTATCTGGAACAGCCACGGAGGGAAGATGGATGGTGGGTGGGGGGAACTGAGGCAACAGCTGTCTGCAGGTTTCAGTACTTGCTGATGGGAAGGGAAGGTACAACAGTCACACATCCCCTTTCTGGCTCCCAGGAAGAG
>VYZS01050180.1:13578-28591 GCA_013400695.1 Neodrepanis coruscans
GGGGGGGGCCAAAGGGACATCTTTTCTTTTCCGTTTTCAGCACTAAATCTCTCGGGCTAAAAGAGAGGAAAGGGGGGAGGGGCGCGGTTTTGTAATCTTCTTAAGTTGTTCTCCTCAGTCGAAACCGGCCAGGAGTTCAAGGCTAAGGGGCCCTCAAGACCACATGCTCCCTTCTAAATACCGTGGAGTCGCTTTGCTGGGCTCTGAGAGAGACAGAGACAAGCACTATTCGCCAGAGCGTCCTTGCCCCAAACGAGGGGCCTGGAAAAAATTTATTTATTTGATTTGTCTGTTTTGTACTTTGTTTGTCGGGTTTTGGTGTTTGCGCAAAATAAACTGTGGTTGTTTGTGTGTTCTCTTCATTTTTGGGGTGTGTTTGTGACTTCTCTCAGAGTCTCTGCTCCAAAATCACTGAATTTGTGGTAAAACCACCACATGCTGGCTAGCAAGCATACATAGTCACATCACCTTTGATGTGTGTTTCTTCCCTTTCTTACTTTTCAAAGCTTAGGCATAAAAATGTCCCCAGTCTAAGCAGCTCTGAAACTCTCCAGAAGTGTTTTTTCTTAAAAGCTGCCATAGGAGGACCGCTGATTACACACTGAGGAATTGTATACTGAAATTTTGAGAATTATTTGCAAGCTGTTACCAACTTACTTAAAACTCTGTGCACAAGAAGTAAAGTTGTGTTTTCATCAATGATCAGCTTATCAATACAAGTCATGTGAATTACAGAGAAAAGACAAGAAAACTTCTTTTTAGACAGTTCTTAATAGGAGGGCCACTTTAGGCTTTCAGCATAAGAATTCTGCTACCTACCACTTTAGTTTGAAAAATGGCAGAAATGCTTTTGCAATATTTCATTGGAGTAATACATTGAGACTTACCTATTTAAAGCAGTATAAACCTCAGTTGTGAGCACAGTTCTTATGGCATAGAGGGTTTGAGAGGCAGTTTGAAAATCTGAGAGCCTTTGGGTATGCGCTCAGTAAATCTTAGGCTGCAATTACGTGTTTCACTACACTGAGTTGACATAGGCATAGTTTGTAGAAAGTAAACACAGCGTTTGCAGTCTTAAAAGGCCATTGAATAATCCTGAACACTTCACCAGCATAATTTACATCAGTCTTCTCCCGTGGCTGTTAAGAAGAATACAAGGCTTTTCTTGGTTTGAGATTAGATACTTGACCACTTATAACTGAGCTGAATGCATTTATAGTTCATGACTTGAGAGCATAGTTAAAATGCAAAATGAAGGTTGCCTGTCCTTGTGTTTGTACTCTGTAATCAGCTGTCTTTCTTTCAAAGCAACTACTTTGTGACTGCATTCTTGCATTAATTCTGATTAAATACATCCTTTAGGAATTACTTTAAAAAATGTGACCATAATTGCTATGAAATCAAGCTGAAATAAGAGCAATGCCTCTTCCTTTCATATTTTGTTCTATTTGTACCATCTCAAAATATAAAAGTTTTTTTTTTTTTAGAACCTGGATGTGATAAACAGTAGATTTATTTTAATTTCAACCGCAATAAATCTCAAACTTCCAGCATAGTTGTAAGAAACCCAGGTCCTCTGATAATTCATACAGAGTATGAATTCCAGCTAGCTGTGTACAGCACTAATTTCATTTTTCCCCAGGCTTTTATTTTTGAGGAGGAATCCCCGTTGTTATATGTTTATGGTTTGTGAAACAGCAAACAGGTGTGCCAAACAAGATCAGTGCTGTCTTGCAGCACATAGCAGCCAGTGCTGAGCCGTCCTGCCAGATAAGGGGCTGTATATCTTGGAGCCATTCCAGCATTGCTGTAAAAACTAATGTACTCCAAGGGATAACTGAGGGAAAAGAGTTTGAACTGTGTGCAGAAGATGCTGTTATACAGAGAAAGATTCACAGATTTTTAAGCCTAGACCTAAAGAGAAGTGAACAGCTACAATTCTCTGCTCTGACCTTTCCAGGTTAGAGAGAGGTGGCTGAGTCATCTCTTGAGACCATATCTCATGTCTTCATCATGGACCCACTTTTGGGGCTGAACGTCTTAATGAAACCCTCACAGAGTGAGTTTGAGTGACCAGGACTAAAGTTGTTTCAGGCACAGAACATGAGAGCAGCATGATACGATGCACATGCTAAACAGTCACTGTCTTGACTTTTTTATGGGTCTCCTTCTCTTAGGTGTAGTGCTGCAAAGACCTCTTTGCTAACAGTTTTGGAGATTGCTTGAACACCTCATTTTTCAGCCAACCTACAAAAGCAGCCCAAACTGTCCCTGGAGGCCTGTTGGAGAACAGGGAGCTCCCATCACCATGGCATCCTCATCTCAACATTTCAAACTGTCAAGAATAAAATTAAATTCAAATTGCTGCATTTGCACTTCTTCTGATACAAAAGACATCTCAAAGCAGTTCACGTGCACTGACATGCTACACTTTTGCCTGGTTTGAGAGCTGCTGCCATCCTGTAGCAGCTGCCATTCTGGCTGTAGGTGCTGATGTGGAACTAAGACAAGGTGAGCTAGTATGAGGTGGGACATGGCGTGAGCAACCTTCACAAACTCCTGCACTTCAATTTGTCCACTCTTTAAAATGAACAGTATTACCTCTCCTTTCTAAAACCCTTTGAGGAGTTAAAGGGTTTTAGAAAGGAATTAAAACAAAAGGGAAAAAGGAAAGGAAGAACAAAAGAAATCATTAAAAGAAGAGCAGGACAGGAAAAAATAAAATAAAAAAATCCTCCTGCTTTTTTTCTACTATATTTCCAAGGCTGTATCTTACAGAGGTGTTTTATACAAGTAGGAGCATCCCAGGGAATCCCAGGGGGCAGACTGTGAGTGAAAGATGGTACCTGCCTGTGCTACTCTCTCCTATCCTTGCACAGGCTTTCTGCCTCTTCTCCTGGAGCATGTCTCCTCAAGACTGGATGGCAGGACAGTCATTCTAATCCTGTGCTACTCCACAGCCCTCTGACAAAGACCCCTCACAATATCATGTTGCATTACATTTTGTGAACCTCTGATACCTTCAAAGTACAATGTATCACCTATAGAAGCAACTGCTTTCATGCAATATGCAATCGTTGCCCTACATGCCTATTGCCATTTTATACTTTTGCCTCCAAAGACATATAAACCTTCCATTAAAAAAGTCATACCCATATGGATAGTTTAGTGAAATCTAAACTAACTACACATAGTTTAGCTGACAAGGCTAGGCAAAGGTGTAAGAGTCTTGGGTGCTATGCTGCCTGACAGTTGTTGTACTTCTGCAAACAGTTATCCAGCCTTATTGCAATATTGAAATAGGCACTGGAGAAGAAGATGCAGCCTGCTCAAAGAAATACTCAGTTTCTTTGTATTTAGGCCACAAAAACTGCATTCACAAAAGGACTATAACAATGATAAAAAAACTCCAGTAACATAGATCCTCTTGGATCTGTGGAGTTGCCATATGGTTATTGTCAGAAGAGCAGATGCTACATGGGTTGCAATGCTGAAGGCTACAGCCGGTGAAAGCATAAAATGAAGGTTGGTCATGGCATGTCCCAAATCACACTGTCTCATCTTGTCTCCATTCTTTATGAGTGTGTGAATCATCAGCACCACCAGATGAGTGTGGCTGCAGGATCTGTGCCAGGCTTCTTGGTAGCTCCCACACAGGACATGAAGCTGTAGATTCAGGTGTACACGTGCTTGCAGCTAATCCTCTCCATTATTTTCTAGGTCTTTCCTGCAAAATGTGATTTAATATAAAGTGCTTGGAATTGCCTTGGTAACCTTTTCCCACAAAAAGATTTGCTGCTGTGTGAGAAGAAAGTACATGAACTTTAAAGGTGATGAAAAAAGAACTATGTTTTTGCCACAAATTAATGGTTTAGGTCACTTGAAGAATCGGTGTCAAAACTATTAAAAAAGCAGGCTTCATATAAATTTCCAAAACTGCAATTTAACTTCAATGGCAATGTTAATTTTATTACTTACTACATGGATAAAGCATACAAAAGAAAATCAGATTAGAATTTAGAGTGATTTACAACGTGACTGAAGACATAAAAACAGCAAGAATGTAAAAGGGTAAGTGAGACCCTTCTGTTGAGTCACAAAGTCCAGGACCCCCTGACTTTCTGAACTCCTGTCGAAGCCTGGGTACAGCTGACTCCAGATTCAGCCTCAGACTTGGCTAATGGTTTATAAGTAAAGGTTTAACAGCTCTTAATCATTGACTAATTTAACACTAAAAAAATGATTCACTAGGATTCAGTATAAGCACTGGAGTCACTTCATAATTCTGAGGAAAATCTTTACAGTGTCACACCAGCACCAGGTTGATGGTGATAATTCCCTCCTGAATTAGTCCCTTTCCGAAAAGTTAATGTGATGGATTTCTAAGAAGAAAAACAAGAGTGAGCGTTGATGCAAGATGCTAGGATCATGGAAATACAACCAGAGAAGAAACCTTCTTTGAAGAGGGGTCACTGGTGGGCAGATTCCTGCCTGGCACCTCACCCCTGGCACCCTCCACACTGGCCCCTTGGGGGCTGTCAAGAGGGCATGACAGTGCTGTCCCTGCTCTGTTGACCGTAGTGTGCCAACTTGGAGGAATGGGATGCTTTCTCCATCAGAAAAGCCTAGGAAAAGGGGGAGTTTGGAAGAAAAAAAAACAATATAAATATAGGTTTTCCTTGGGGAAGGAAAGGTCAGCCAGGTCTTCCAGTCCTTTCATTCAGTACAACTGTACTGAATAAATACATTTCCAAGAGAGGCTACTTTTACATCAATGTTCCTGCATTTTTGCTCTGTTTTAATCCCAACCAAAAATTCAAATCAGTAGAATGGAATTTATTTTAGATATTCTTTTAGGAGAATTTTTAATCCCTTCTTGAGTAAACAGCATCTTTTGTTAATACTGTCAGGGATAGCTTTTCTCTTCTATCCAGATGTTAAACTATAACATGAGATACAAGTGTTCAGGCACCATTAACTTGTGCAGAAAGAACAAGATAAAATATTGGTAACCAAAACATCATGAAACACAAAAAATTAATGATGCTACCTCACTATCACATCATCTCACTAAACTGATGGATATGGAGGCCATGAAAACAATGTATGAATCACTGGGACACAGGGGGCCAAAGCAGCCTTCCTGTTCCTTGCCTGACCACAGGGTGGGCTTGGGGTCACTTGGAATGATGGCGGGGATTTGCAGAGGGACTACCCTCCAAGGAAAGGGCACTGCAAAAAATGATGTGTTTCCCACCAAACATGTGCCCACCTACCCCTGGTTACTCTAAATACAAACGCAAAGATGCAAAATGATTCCTCCTCACAGTCAACATCATCAGCTCAGTTTTCTCCTTCAAGGAAAGTCAGGCAATTGTCTGTCTAAAGTATTCAGCATAGAGCTGCTTGTAAAATTTGACGGGAAATATGCTCTAATGGAAAAGTATCTTTTGGCAGAAATATTGTTTCAAATATTTATCCATTCCACTGGAATTTAACCATCACTTAGGTAAAATGTTCTTTGGCAGGAATTTTTGCAACTGGCAAGTTGTACCTGACATGACCTTCAAGTGAAATGTTCTTATCCCTGAGCAAGGAAGTGAGGTAAGCACTCTGGGAGATTGTGAGAGGTTTTCCTCCATATCCCTTTGTCAGTCTGGAATCCTTTTTCTGGGATGCTGAAAAAGACCTGCTCCTTTAATTTGTTCATGAGGTGTCAGTTCCAGGGAATCCCCTAAATCTATCTTATGCTGGCATCAGCAGAAAATTGCTGCAAGCTAATGGTTGTTCAGTGGGCTATGATATTCAAAGTACAGTTGATTGAAAACAAAAAAATGGGAGGCAAAGAAAAAGAATCACAGAATCATCAAGACTGATAATTCTTCAAGATCATTTAGTCCAATTGTCAATCTAGCACCACTATAACCACCCCTAAACCGTATGCCCATGTGGCATATCCAGCCTCTTGAACACTCCAGAGGCTGTGAATCCTGAGTAAACTATTCTAATGTCTAACCACTCTTTCAGTGGAAAATTTGCTTTCTAATATTCAGTTGGAATATCCCCTGGCACAACTTAATGCCATTTCCTCTCATCCTTTCAACTGGGACACAGCAGGAGAGATCAAATTCCATTTTACTACAACCTCCTCTTAGCTACTTGTAGATGACAATGGTCCTCCTTTTCTTCAGCTAAACACCCCCAGCTTCCTCAGCTGCTTCTCATCAGACTTGTGCTCCAGAACCTTCACTAGCTCCACTGCCCTTCTCTGGACATGCTCCAGCACTTCAATATCTTGTGGTGAGGGGCCCAAAACTGAACACTAGATTTGAGGGGTGGTCTCACCAGTGCAAGTCCTCCTGGCCACACTATTCTTGATATAGGCAAAAATGCCATTGACCTTCTTGGCCACCTGGGCACACTACAGGCTCATGTTCAGCTGGCAACCAGTTCATTTCTGCCAAGCAGCTTTCAAGTCACTTCTCCCCAAGCCTTTAGCACTTAATGGAGCTGTGGCAATCCAAGTGCTGGACTTGCCCCTTTGCCTTGTTGAATTTCATACAATTGGCCTCATCCCAGTGCAGTCTGTCAAGACTCCTCTGAAGAATATTCCTACCCTGAAGTAGTTTAACATCTTGCTGTCATCTGTAAGCTTACTGAGGGTGCACTCTATCCCCTCATCCAGATAAGTGATAAAGATATTAAAGAGGCCTGGTCTCAGTACTGAGCCTTGGAGAACACCACTGGTGACTGGCCACCAGTCTGGATGTAACTTCATTCATCAGCACTCTGTGGACCCAGCCATCCAGCCAGTTTTATACTCTGAGAAGAGTGCATATGTGCAAGCCATGGGCTACCAGTTTCTCCAGAAGAATCCTGTGGGAGCTGGTCTCAAATGCTCTTTGATTGAAATACTGACATACAATATGCAAAGCCTTTAACTTATCTACTAAACAGGTCACCAGGTCATTAAAGGAGATCAGGCTGGTCAAGCAGGACCTACCTTTCCTAAACCCAGGATGGCTAGGCCTGATCCTGTGGTTGTTTTGCACTTGCTGTGTGATGGCACTGAGGATGACTTGCCCCATGACCTTTCCCAGTACTGAGGTCAAGCTGATAGGCCTGTAGTTCTCTGTGTTGTCTTTCTGAACCTTCTCATAGATGGGCATTATGTTTGCTAATTTCCAGTCAACTGGGACCTCTCCAGTTAGCCAGGACTGCTGGTAAATGATTGAAAGTGGCTTGGTGAGGTCTTTCACCCTCCCTTAGGTGCATCCCATCTGGGCCCGTAGACTTTTGGGTATCTTATTGGCACAGCAGATTACTGCTACCCTCTGCATCCAGCAAAGTACAGCAACTCTCCTTATCTATTCTTTCGCTGTCAATGTATCTATAGAAACTTTTCTGATTGTCCTTAAGCATCGTGACAAAAGTAAATCCCAGTTTGGCTTTGGACCTTCTAATTTTCTCTCTAAGTAACATTGCAACATCCTTTTAGTCCCCCAAGTTACCTGTCTCTCCTACCAGAGATGATATACTCTCTATTTTTCTCTGAGTTCCAGCCCAAGTTCTCTCTTTAACCAGTCCAGTCTTTTTTCCCTGCTGGCTTATGTTATGGCACGTGAGAAGAGCCTGTTCCTGTACCTTTAAGATTTCTTTCTTAAAGCATGTCCAACCTTTCTGGACTTCTTCAGGACTGACTCCCAAGAGACTCCTTCAATCAATTTCCTAAACAGGCTGAAGTCTGCCTGCTGGAAATTCAAACCAGCAATTCTGCTGGCACTTCTCCTAACTTCACCCAGAGTCAAAAACTACCCTTTCATGATTGCTGAGTCCAAGATGATCTCTCACTACCCCATTCCCATCAACCTTTCCTTGTTCATAAACAACAGGTCCAGAGTGGCACTTACTTTGCTAGGCTCTTTTACCAATTGTATCAAGAAGTTCTACACCACATGATCTCGGAAACCTCTAGGCTACTTCCTCTCTGCTGTGTTGTATTTCCAGCAGACATCTGTCAAGTTGAAATCCCACAGCAGGGTGATTGTGAGACTTATGCCAGTCTTCTGTAGAATGTATCATCTGCCTGCTCATCCTGGATGGGTGATCTGTAACAGATTCCTACCAGGGTATTTGCCCTGCTGTCCTTCCCCCTGATCTTTACCCACAGGCATTCGACCTGTTGTCATCGTCACGGGTTTCAATACGAACAAAACAATCCCTAACATACAGCACTACCCCACTAAGAAGGCTTCCCTGCTTCACTTATCTTGTGTAGAATTCTTACAGCCACCCAAGAAAGAAAGTAAAAATCTCAACTATTGTAAAAAAAAAAATAAAAAATTCAAAATAATTTTCTCCCGACCAATGTTATCTGTAAATCCTGCTGGGCACATCAGGCTATTGGGGGACTAACTAGACACCAAGCTGGCTTGGAAAACTCTTGTTCCTAAACAATATCTTTTCTGTGAAACCACAGAGGTTTTCAGCCATCACACTGATGACCCCAGCCCTTCTATCTTCAGATGAAAAACCCCACCCCTTTCCCATTTATTTAAAACAATTGATTTGAAAAAAACCAACCAACCAAACAAACAAAAAACTATGGCAACGGAATTAGGCTCAAGAATGGTAGAGCTGTTGATAGTATTGTGTTCTTCACATGTCACCAGATGCACACCACCCACTGCTCACTCTGTGTCCTTCTGCAGGAATAACTGCACTCTTCATTATGCAAGGATGTGAAAGGGACTGAGCTGGGTCAGATCAAGGATCCATCTAGCGAAACTATCCTATTTCTAGTAAGATTAATGAATAAGGATGTGCAGGACAACAGGAGAACACAGCATGAACCTTCCCTTTTAGATCCCCCTGCTTTCAGCCCACAAGTCAACTAAGTTTAAAGTCAGCACTGCAGCACAGAAGTCTGGTTTAGGTCCTTTTTCTAATTCCTTTCTGATTTACATTTACAGATTGGTTTCAAGGAAAAGTAAGAATGTCTTGTGCTTCTTATATTTTTGTTCACATTTATCAAAAGGGTGTTTTCATGTATTTATTTTGTAATCTGGTTTGACAGAGAAAGATTAAGTCTGAACAGCAAATTACATGTGAAGTAGGCTGGGCTGGTTTCACAGGAAGCAAGGAAGAAGTCAGACTCACCTACATCCCCCAAAAAACAGACCATTTCAATGACCTTGAAGCTGCAGATCATTTTACTCATTTTTGCAAGAGCCAAACAGCTTGGCATTTGCCTGAAGCCACAAAGGTATCTTGTTTCTCCATACCAAGACTGCTAAACATGCTGAGCTGTGTGTTGCTGAAGGATGATGTCTTATTTGGAGTTGGCCAGACTTCAGCAGAAGTATTGTACAGCCAACATCCTTCTCTTGATCCAAGACTGATTTACAGCATCAACTGTCCACCTTTTCTTCCTCTCTGTACAGCTGTGGTGTGTGCTTTGAGAGCTAGAACAGTAGGAGAACAGTAACTCTTTAACAGAGCACAGAAGAGTGGAGGGAGGCAAGAGAAGGCTCTTATGTATGTAAAACCTTAAAAATAGATCCTTTCTGACATAAAATAAATACAATAAGCCTTGTAACAGGGACATGAGAGGAACAAGCACTACAGCTGGCAGTGGTGTCACCCTTCAGAATTCCTTTCAGAGATGTTTTGTGAGTTCCTGGTGATGTGCATTCTGTAAGCACTACCAGAACTTTACATTCTGGGAGAAGCTTAAAATCCTGCATCAAACTACAGACATATTTGAGCTCTGATCTCAGCCAATTTAAAGTAGCTTGACTGCAAATGGATGCACAAAATGCACATTATCCCTTTCATACTCACTTGTGTTATGCACACCAGCACTCAGAATGATTACATTTTGTTTTCTAAATTGTCCTGAAAAATATCCATATACTGTGGTGACAAATGTGGGATGGAGGGCTGGATGGATGAGCTGCACGATATTACTAATAGCAAGTATAAGCATTTCTAATTTGTTTCTAAACCCAAGATTAACATCCAACCCCAACATTCTCATAGGTGCAAAGATCATGAAAATTTCACTTGGCCTTCTCTCATGGAATAAGGTTAAAAAACTAAGGTAATAGGCAGCACCAAGAATTACTCCATAATAAACACAACATTCTTTTAGTAAGACTTACTCATTCTTTTACTCCAGAGGGCAAGAATAGCAGCATGGCCTCACTGCTTTTGATGTTTTTGGCGGAGTCCGGGAGAGATCAGCTGCTCACTGTTTCCTCTCTGACAAGACAGACACAACAATGTGCATTTCCCTTGGAGTTCTCTTGCATTTCCTTTGCATTTCACTGTACAGAGAGTGAGCACCTCTAAGCAATCACGGACTCTACACAACACGAGAGGTTAAAAAGATGTATACTGGATTTTGAGACTCCTATTTTAACATTTTATCATATAATCATTAAATAAAACAAATATTCTTATTTATTACTGTCTGCAAGCCAAATTACATAAGCATAACATAAAATTCCTGGTTGTAAATCTCTATNGAATTTTTTTTTGTCCTGCTTTTCTTGCAGTTTGAATGGCAGTCAGGAAAACTTTTTCTATAAAAATCTCACAAGTCAGATCAGATATGGAAAAAATTCTCATGGAGGTTCTATAAAGAACGATCACATGTTGCAGACATTCTATCTTCATGGCAACTTGCAAGGCTTTCTACAAGCTTCGGTGGCACATTTGTAAAACTGAGGTCAGCATCTCTTGATGTCTTTGGCACTTGCAGTGTGTGTGGAAGGATAAGACTGCTCATGCTGGAGCAATGCTGGTGGAGGGGATGCTGTCCTGTCTCCTTTCAGGCTTAATTCTGCTTGGTGACTTCTAACATTTTCTCCATCTAATACCCACTTGTCCCAGCATGCTGGGCACCAGCACAGGTGATATGACAGGTATAAATGTCCCCTTCAGGGTACATTTGGCAGGGTTTGGCAGCTGACCACATCCACACACTGCTGAAATTTGATATCCAGGATCACAATGGTGGTGTAGCATAGACAGCCCTCGGGGCACCATGTCCTGCCCTTTGGACAGCCTTTTGGGCTACTGAAAGTTCCTCTGAGCTCTAGAGCTTAACATGATATAGTTAAAGCAATCTGATTTCCTGGTGCTAGAGCTTGGCAGTATCAGCACAGATGAAACAAACCTGTCTGCTGAAAGTACTTACTTGTCCCTGAAACTTTGTTCTGGGACTAGTCAATGTGCCTGACAATTTCTGTAGCTGAACGCAATTTCTGTAACTGTCCTTAGTTTGTAGCCTTGGGAAAGTGAAGCCCTACGTCACCAGTTAGTTCCTTTTAATATTCTTCTAAATGCAGTTTCCTTGTAAATACCGAGAAAGTAGGAAAAAAAAAAAAGGCTGTTACCTAGATGCCAGGTCACTGAAGGCACAGGTTTGTCATCCTCCGGAAGGCTGGAGGATGCATTAGTGGGACAGCATAGGCTGGGGTTGGCAGTGCAGCAGGTGTGGCTGGGACTCCCATGGCCCTGTCAGCCAGCCCGAGACTGCTGGAGGGCCACAGGTGGCACAAACTGGACTGTTGAGAGGGTGGCAGGTGAGACCCTTGGCTCACATGGGGATGACAGTGCTGGGCCTCAACTTGCAGCAGGGGCACACTTCGCCTACAGTTGATTTTTGGAGATCACTTTCAGACAGGTCAGGTGGGAGCTGAGGCACAGAGAAGACTGTGGTTAGCCACAGGTTATACTAAGCTGAATCATATTCTTGAGCTGGTTGTTTTACTATCCTTGTGGCCTGAGAATGGCTCTTCCCTTGAAGTAGGAAAGAAAAAAAAAACAACTATGAAGTGTGCTCATGGCTGTATCCCTGCACACACAAAAGGTTCTGAAATGCAAAAGCACATGCCTGATTTCCAAATACAAGGCTTTGTTTTTCTAGAGGCAGCACTCAGACAACTGAGGTGCAGGAGTGACAGGCAGGGATTTTCAGATCAGCTCTCATCTAGAACAATCAACTAATCTAGAAAAGCAAACAGGTGTGTTTGAACAACAGACTTCTTTGAAAACACAGTGACCAGGTTTGGGAAAACAGAGAAATTTCATAAAATCTCTTTGCCTGTATGCCACTGATCTAAATTTTGTTTAATTAAAAAAATAAACACAAGCCAGCAACTTAACTGATGCTAGTAAAACATTCCCTAAAAAAATATAAAAGGTTATATTTAGCAGAAAAAAGTGGAAGTTACTCTAACTGCTTAGAACTTGCAGTCAACAGTGGCATTATGTCAGGTTTTTTAAAACTAGCTCTTGATTCGTAGCCCAAAATGGCACACTACTTATCCTGCAGGCTGTGCATGTATTAACTTATTTTCTTTAGTACTAATAAGGTCTGCAGAAGACATGTTTTTGGCATAACCTTTTATCAAATTAGATTAAAAAAACCACACACACACAGAGAACAACTTTTCACATTATTTGAACTACTTCTAGAAAATCAGACAGATTTGCTTCAGACTGTTAAAATGCTGCCATGAGAGGAGGATGAAATGAAAGAGAAAAGCAAGAGTCAGCCAAATCTTCTGCAGAAGTTAGTTACAGAGTAGGGGTGCTCCTGAGGTCTGGTGGCAGAAGTGTGTTTGACACAGATGTTTTCTGAGCTAAAGCGACAGCAACCAAAGAATTTTAATAGCCTGATAAGCACCAAATAGGCTGCTGAGTGGATTTAACCTCCAGAGAAGCATGCTGGAGTTCACAGACATTTTGGGGCAGTGTCTGCTGTAAGGTAAAAATAGAAATGGTTACTCCAGGCTTCACCTCATTTTGCCCACCAGGATAATAGAGTGGAGCTGTCTTGGTCTTGGGTAGCACATGTTTAGGCCCCAGCCAAGGGGCTGCTGAACCTCTCCTGGCCCACCCTTGTGCATGGGGAGAAGTTGTTGACCTTTGGAGCATGGGGGAAGCATGGATGTGGTAGGGACACTTGAAGAAGCAGGGAGAGCTGGGTCCAGAACCTGACACTGCTGCTTTATATAGCCAGAGGCAGTTTAGAAGTTGGATGTTGAGCTCCTCTTGCTGAAAGATGGGTTTAACCTGCACTTGGGGCATCCCCAATGTTTTATCTCTGCTATTGTTAGCAGAACTCACCCATCTCAGATCTGTGGCATTGCTCTTTAAATTGTGGCTTTTTAACTCAGATCACTTGGCCAACACAAATCAGGAAGCAATTGCATATGTTAGGGTGGAGCAGGGGAGCAAAACTATGGCTCAAGCAGCTAGTGGCAGTAGTCTGGTAATACAGCACAGCTGAAGACATAATCACAGGCCGATGTCCTCACTAACACCTCCTGTGCTTTATCCTCCCTCACCTCTGCACTGAGACAGCAACCCTTACCCACCATCATGAATGGCTCTGAGAAACAAAGAGAAGAAGCTGTAAAAGTCCTAATGGTATTATTCACTGCTATAACCTTTGGTTTCCAGCAGCTATTTGCAGATGAGTATTAAATGCCTCTATTTACTGAATGCTGGTCAACACTGAGAAATGATGCTGAATCACAGTGCTGAACTGTGATTCAGCCTCAGCAGATGACAAACACAACCCCCTCTGCTTACATGAAATAATGAGAAAATTAACTTCAATCTCAAGGCCTTTTCCTAACATAATAACATTTTCAAATTCTAGCTTAGAAAATCTTCCCAAGAAGCCAGTGAAATATTACCACTGTTGGTCTTTTATTTATTGACATGTCTTTTATTTATTACATGTCCATACATGTAATTACAAGTACTATCACCTTAAATCAAGTATAAACTTATTTCTGCAATCTGCAGATGACTGGCTCAGACTCGGCTAGCAAACCTTGAAGCCACAAGGGCAAATGCTAACCTTTGCATCACTGCTATATGCTTGAAGCTACCAGCCAAATTGTTTCAGCACTGAGAATGAAGCTGCAATTCCTCGGATGTGTGTGCAAAAATGTATGTGGTGGTCTCACCTCTTCTGCCTATCTGTGCATTATCCTTACACTAAATCCAGTACTCAGTGAACTCTCTACAAGATGCTGTGGCGACTGAACTGGCAACAAAACATCCAAGACTTTGGTCATACAAGATGAGTCAGAAGTTGAGCTTCTAGTAGAAAACCACAAAGCTGTATAGGTATTATCCATCTGATGAGTCCAGTACAGTAATCAAAGAAACCAGCCCAGTCTCACTCTGAAGACTAAAACGAGACTGAAAGCAATTAAGATTTTTCCAGGGTTATAAATCTACTTTCCCCTCATAAATTCCTACTACTACATAAATCCCTGCTACTTAAAATACAACTAAGGAAAATCTACTTTAGCCTAATCCTGTTTAAACCTAGTCTGACCTGGTCTCCTAGAAGCATTATCAAAGTCAAATAATCCTGTGCACAACCTGTTTCATAGGCTCTCTTGGGAACTCAAGGTATAGTCAGGATGTACACAACATCTTACAGACCTGCTAAGGAAAAACTTCAATCAAATCTGAAAATACTGTCTGCTCAAGGAAAATCCTCATCAGGAAATTATACAGATTGGGTTGGTTTTAAACAACATAAATGTACACTATAGTAAAAAGTTCATAAACAGAAATGAGGAACAGTGAATTTTCACAGTGGAACTTCATTCTGTCTTCCGATATTGGAAGATCACTAATCAGGCAAAAACGGTAGAGATGAGCATTGTAGGTCTCCAGAGGTAAAACATCTGAACTGTTAGAGAACATTTCTTCTCCTACATGTTTGCCTTGTGCTTCTAACACCTTTTTCACAAGAGTACACCAATAAGCTGAAAAAACATCACCATCAAAATGCTTTTAAGACAACGAAATATATTAACTACATGTCAAGACCACTATCAAGAACTCTGAAAATTAAATCAATGAATAAATAGAAGTCCAAATACATATCCCTAAATAAGCCTGGTTAACATTCAATGATACCTTTCAGACACTGGATAAAGGAACTGGCAAGGCATTTCACAGAATCACAGAA
>VYZS01050201.1:5764-18591 GCA_013400695.1 Neodrepanis coruscans
CCTCATACCGTGCCATCTCTGCACGGATATCCTCCTGGCCCTGGGGTGTCTTAGATGTCCATGTATGAGCAAATACATCAAGCTTTAAGCGTCTGCTACAGGGAGAGCTAAACAACTCTCTGCTGTCTGTCAACTAACAGCAGGACTCTGTTGCCTTAGTTTAGATGCATGGAGCTACTTGAGATGCCCTGAAGTATCCAGGTTCTAGGTTCAGTTTTTAGAAATTAAATATCTACCCTGATTCCATGGATTTATTTGGAATGGTGATAGGGAAAAATTCAGCGACTTGTATAGACAGATTTACCAGACAGGGAGAATAAAGGAATTATTAGATGACACGTAAGTGTCTAGACCTATTGATTTTCTGCTGAAAATGTCCTTGCCCTGCTGTGCCCCAGTGACTNAGGCTGAAGTGAACTGTGAAACTGTTCAAGAAGCACTGGGTCTCTTGAAATAGCAGTCGTGGCCATGCATGTCAAAATTCATCACAGAAATACTTTGCAGACCTGTCTAATTCAGTGGCAAAGGAAAAAAAATCAAACCAGGGCATATCTGCCTCACAGAAGACAGAGAAATTTTCAACTGAGCTTTGAAATAAGATGCTATTTTCATAAAACGCAAAATGAAGAGATAGGAATGAAGTCACATCTTAGCCATCTACAGGGATAGGTGAGTAGGAGGAAGAGATGGTGTATGAATAAGGAAAAAGCACAGGTGAACATGTATGGGGTTGCTTGGTGGTTTTGCATTGTGTTTCCTAACATGCAGGAGGTGGTGTATGACACTACTGAAATTCCCAGCCTGTCTTCCCAGAGATTCAGCACTAGGGTGGGTATGGACAAAGCTACCTTTTCTCTGTCTGCACTCCTGGCAAAGTTAATCCAAAGCTTGGATAGTCAATTCACAAATAATTAAGAACTGGCAATAACAGATTTGTCAGTTTGGAGGCCTTACTGAAAAACTGTCAAAGAAAAGAATTTTGAGTTAGTCCTAAATAAATACTGTGATCCTGGGGATCATTTTAAGCAAGAAAAAAAATCCTGAACCTATTTTCATTTCACCTCTACAAATGACACCTTTTGTTCAGTTTTCACATTTTTTTTCACCCCTTTTCAAACAAAGATGTCATTTTGAAATAAAAAGCTAAAAGAATGTTTCAAAAATAGCAAAAGAAAATGCGTGGACATTTCTGTAATCTCCCTGTTTTATTTCTTTTATTAAAACTGTTTGCTAAAGTCAGCTTGGTATCCTGTGCTTATCCTGTGATGCTGGCTGAAATAACTTGCTCAGCTTTGGTGTAAATTCAGAGAGAGGCAGTTCAAGTGACTGGGAACAACTAAGAAAGGTAAGGAGAAACCCACCAGTAGAGAGCTGATTAGATATAGGAAGGTTTTCAAACCTAGTGAGGTGGAAAGGGGATGTCTTTTATTATGATCCTATAATGAATGGTGGGATAAGGGAACCACACAGTATAGCAACACATGGCCCTTGTGAATTGTGTTTGTTTTTTGCCTCCTGCATAAGTCCTGTTACTTTCTGTCTTCCATGTCTGTGCTTGTACAATCCTGTCAATGATAAAACCAGTTCTGTGGTTTTGTGGTGCTCTTTGCTGGAGTTCAGTGCATGCAGATGAATATTCATTTAAAAACTCTATTCATTTGCATCTCTTCTTTGGACAAGTNCAAGCTTTAAGTGTCTGCTACAGGGAGAGCTAAACAACTCTCTGCTGTCTGTCAACTAACAGCAGGACTCTGTTGCCTTAGTTTAGATGCATGGAGCTACTTGAGATGCCCTGAAGTATCCAGGTTCTAGGTTCAGTTTTTAGAAATTAAATATCTACCCTGATTCCATGGATTTATTTGGAATGGTGATAGGGAAAAATTCAGCGACTTGTATAGACAGATTTACCAGACAGGGAGAATAAAGGAATTATTAGATGACACGTAAGTGTCTAGACCTATTGATTTTCTGCTGAAAATGCCCTTGCCCTGCTGTGCCCCAGTGACTCCATTTGTACAACTGATCTTTAGCGATCTCTAATTTCCTAATGCAAGAGGTTTTTGGGATATTTTACCCTTTGGGATATGACACCCAGGCATCTGTATTTAAAAACTTTGCTTGAAGGCCAGTCATTAACACTTTGATAGACTTTAACATGTGGCTTTCCCAAGGCCATTCAGCTATTCAGTGTCAGAGATACAGCTGTGCCCACATTCCCTAGGGCTGATCCCTTAAGGTGACACCGGGACATCCATCCCCACTGCTCCTCCTTCAAGGCGGATTAGGAGCTGGGATCACTGCATGCATATTCATGCACTCAGTGCCTCTCCATCTAGTATTACCTGTTCTCTTTTACATCCCTTTACATAACTTTCTGTTAGTGCTTCCCTGGGCTGAGCTGCTTCCTGGCACCCACAATGGGAAGTGGAACACGATGTCTCACGCTGCCGGGTTAGGGAAAGGAGGCAGATCAGGCAGCCAATGAACAAAGATCATCTCACACCATGACTGCTATCAGAATTCTTTTGCTTGCATGGCACTGATGGCATCCTCAGGGATAGAACTGGCAGTTTCCTGAATTTAATACTGGAGATAAGTGGGAGCCAGGTTCTGAGTGCTGCTTCTTTTCCAAATTACAGGACAACAGGACAACCAGCAAGTCCGTGATTTTACAGAGCAGTGCTCACTTTTGGCCAGAACTAGACACCCAGGGAAGGGAGCCTGAAAATCTGTAATACCTACAGTTAGACGTTCATGGATGATAAAGCCAGATCCTTTGCACTGACTTTTTCCTGTGTTGAAGAGAATTAGTGTTTTGTCAGTAATGGGGGTCAAGGCATGCAGAGCCCTCAACAGTGGGCTGATAAGGCCTGAAAGGGTCTCTTTGAGCCTCCTGGAATGAGCTGCCTTCTTAGCTCCAGTCTTCAACAAATAAAATCAAATCATTAACCCTTGTTCACTCACCTCTCCAGAGGGGAAACGGTGTCTGGGTGAAACACAATACAAGCAGGCTTCTGAAGGAAGTAATAAACTGAGGTCTGCCCTTCCCCATGAAGGCTGGGAGAGAAAGCACGTCTGTTTGCCAGGTGTGGATGGATCACTACAGTGAGATACCAACAGAGGGTTGTTGGCTCTGCCTGTGTTTTTCAGTCCTCCTAACAAGCTTAGCTGAACCCACTGTCGATAAAGGCTTCTTTGATTTACATAAGAGAAAAGGAACTTGATTATATATTGCTATAGCGTAGGTGGGTGTGTCTAATTGGTGACATGGAGAAGCAGGAATTGGGGGAGAGATTATGCCTGCTTGCAGAAAGGGTATGTGCTCAGCTGAAGCTTCTTGAAAAGGTTTAGTTACCCACCCCCCCAAAAAAAAAAGGGGCAAATTTGGGTGGCTTGCTATTGAGCAGCTCCAGATTTCTGAGCACAGATGCTGACCTGATGGGGGTAAGGCAGGGTAGGGCTGGGTCACGTTCCTCATTCTATTTCTGTTTCAAAGCAGAGAAGAAGAAAGGGAGATCGGCCACTTTCTACCCTCTAGACAACACCCCCCTCCTGCTTCCTGTGGATGAGACACAACCGCCGGTACTCACCAGCAACATGGAGCCCGTGGGCGTCAGCACAGAGATGGCCCTGCTCAGCAACATCCTGGCAGCCTATGCTTTCATCACAGGTAGGTCTTGTGGCTGCCATCTCTCTGGGCTCTTGCAAGCTTTCTGTAGACCCTTATTTCACAGACACCTGGGGCTAAATCTGCCTCTTTGAATTGTTTATGTATTTCATTCGTCTCTCAGCAAATTCTCCCTTGAAAGACCTGACCGGGGCAGCTCTTGCAGAAAGTATGTAACAGACTTTATTGTGCTCTGCTTTCCACTGGATTTGCTCTTTTCTGCAGTTAAATACAATGTAATCTTACATGTGGTATTATTCATAATGCTTCATTTTCCCGGAGATCAAAGCCTGGCTCATTAGGGAGGCAAGCTTGTTGTCCTGTAATTTGGAAAAGAAGCAGCACTCAGAACATTACACTGCTTTAGAGGATTTGGCCTATCTTCAGTAGAAGTGTGAAGATGAAGTAAGTTGAGAATCTACTTAATTGAATATTTAAATCTAGTTTAGAGTAAGATTTCCTTGGATCACTCTTTATCTTTCACCCACATATGTCTTTCAAGTAATAGAGGAGCAGTTTTCTAAAAAGATTCACTTTAAAAAGTGAAAGAATAGTGATAGAACCAGGGCGAATGACTTTCAACTAAAAGAGGGTGGGTTGATATTAGGGAGAAATTCTCCACTGTGAGGATGATGAGGCACTGACACAGGTTGCCCAGGGACATTGTGGCTGCCCCATCCCTGGAAGAGTTCAAAGCCAAGTTGAATGGGGCCCTGAACAGCATGGTCTAGCGGAAGGTGTCCCTGCCCATAGCAGAGGGGTTGGAACTAGATGATCTTTAAAGTCCCTTCCAGCCCATTCTGTCATTCTGTGAAATAAAAATTGTGCGCCCTACTGAGTGCTTGGGGTCAGTACCATTGATTGTAAAAAGTACAGTAGTGGCAGGTGATAGAGTGAAAATATGTCCCACAGCATGAGGTACCTTGTCACAAGTAGGGATTGCCTATGGAATTGGAAGAACTAGCTCCAAAAATAGAGGACGCAGGAAAATTGGTTGAATAGCACCAGATGCACTAATTTAGCACATTTCAGGACAATTTGTTCTACTTTCCCGAAAGAAAGGCTCTGATTGCTGTGTAAGGCTGTGTTAGGTCAAATGTTGGACTATGATCTCAGAGGTCTTTTCCAACCTGGTTGATTCTGTGATTCTGTGTAACTAGCCTCTCAAGGAAGAATGTACTGTCGATGGTCACTTTTTTCTTATGGGTGTTCTCCATCTGTTTAATGAAAAGTTTTTGCCCTTATTACCTTGCAATGCTTATTGCCAAGTAATATTACCTTGCTAGTAATAGAAATGTGTTGCTCCTTTGTTACATGCTGTTGGTAATTCTGTGTACTGTGGCCTATCTGCCAGCGCCACTGTAATGCAGTTATGCTGTTCTGGAGCACTGAGGTTTGTACTAAATAAAAATCCAATCTATATGAGCTAGTTTTTAATGTCTGTGTGCCATTCAGTCTTGCTAATTCATTAAATACTAGTGGATTCTTGCTGCCATGCTCTTGCTCTTGCTGAGATGTCACCATGCTGCTACTGACAAATGTTTGTATTTGAAACAGCTAGCTTGGGCTTTGCATTTTGGAATCACTGAATAGATTAGTAAGAGTATTTCTGTACATTATTTAGTGAAAGGTTTTTCTAAAAGGTCCATGAATGGTGAATCTGAAGTTCTGCTCTTCTGCACATCCAGTGGTGGCATCAAAATTCATCTTTTCGTGACAGCTGTAAGGATCAGGCAGAATCATCAATTCAATTACAAGTAGAATTAGTAATACTCTTCACAGAAGATAGCTGAGTAGTGTATAGTTTTTTCTTGCATTTATTTCTCTAAGGAAAAAATTAAAAAAAACAAGTTTTGAAGGAGCCTTTTGTCTATCACTCTTCTGCTCCCTTACCTACAAGCCAGCATTTTTTGACATGAAAACAGCTACATTCCCAGCCTTACTATAAAACAAGATGTTGCTAATATTACGTTCCCCATCTGAACATTAATGGGCGGCAGGAGGTTGTAGGGTTTATGATCAGGGACAGTTGGTACTGTGATTCAGGGCTGCTGACAATGCCCCATGGACTTCGCTCCCTCTGAACACAGAAGAATTCTTTGACTCTGCATTGGTTTTTAAGGCACAAGGCTTTGATTCATCCCCCTCACAAGGTGTCAGTCTTGGCAAGAGTCTCTAGGTTTTACTGTAGCACAAACAACTTTAACTGTCTTGTTGCTGTGGGATTTGTGTGCCATCTCATGATGTGGTGTCCTTGTGTTCACATCCACTGGAGGTCAAATAGGCAGAATCACAGAATGTTTTGTGTTGGAAGGGACCTTAAAGATCATCTAGTTCCAGTGTTCTTAACCATGACTGTTAGATGGGTTTTAGTCACAATGACATATATGTTCAGTTTGCTATTTATTAGAAAAATAATTGATGACTGCCCCATGGATTGAAACAGCAGATGTCCTAAACCATCTTTATCTGCTGCATGTAATTTATCCCTCTGCTTTTAGTGGAAATGATGGACTTGCCATGATTTATTTTGTTAAATGTGAATATGGAGAGGCTTTATCTTATGACTTCAAATGCAAGCTATGTCACAGGGCATAAATATCATTTGCATAAAACTAGAGCACTGTGAAACCACCCATCTTCATATTGCAGATTTTGAGCAGCAAAACAGTTGGATTTTTTTGTGCTTTCCAGAGTTTAGGGCCCTTTAGGTGGCTCAAGTCACAGTGGTTGCTGATGTCCATAGAGGATCCATTATAGTGGCTCAGGAGAGGCAGGATATCAGCAGCCAGGGAGGGCTGGCTCTGGGTCACACATCTCCCCACCGCTCCTGACCACAGATTTGGTGCCAAAGAGAAACAGTAGTGCAAGACCTGCTCTGTTTCGTGACACAGAAAACATCCCTCAGGTACTTTCTGCAGACTAAAAGTGCTGCATTCAGGGCTTCCCTGTGCTGGTGAGTTGGCTCAAAGCAGGGATTTGCAAAAGAAAATTGTAAATAGGTGGGGGCAACATAGAAAATATTTTTTTCTCTTGCGGCAGAAAGTAGTGGATAGCCTTGGACCGACTGCAGGAAAGAGAAGCTACAGGCTTTTGCTATATCATGGATAAAGTGCATGCTTGAAAGGACCATCCATTCTGCTGCTTTTCCTGCCTCCTGGCACTGGAGTGTCTTTTAGCCTGAGGAGAGCATCCACAAATAGTGGGATTACTTCTGTGCTCAACGGTGTTCACATTTTCTACACAAAATGGCAGTTTTGGGTGGGCAGCTGCAGATGAAGAGTCTGCAGGCTTGGTCACTTACACATGCAGAGTCTTGCAGTGCACAGAAGAGAGAAATGCCAGGATTAGCAAAAGCCTCTGTACTCATTTCTTTTTGTCTGATATTCCTATATAAATATTGGGTGTGTTCCTATGGACAACTCGAGCAGTAAAAATCACAGCACAGCAGGAAACAAAACCTTTTTGCAGGAGTCCTGATTTGCAGCTATCATCATGGTTAGGTATCAAAGCCAGTTAGGTGTTAGTCTTATCCCAGCTTCCAGGATCTACTTCTTCAGAAATGGGGAATGTGTGACCAGTGTCAATGGGGAGTGAATTTAGTAGCTGATCAAGCAGATAAATATTAATTAGGGTTCAGTCTTGTGAAGGACTCAGAGATACTCTTAATTTGAAAGCTGATTTTCTATATAGAATTAGGTTTTCAATTAGATGCAATCTCTGCCTACAAACCTCAGACCTGTTATTTGTTGTGGATCTGTTCCAAAAGCTGCTTGAGTGTTTGGAAAGACTTCACCAGTCTCAGTGACAGTTGGAACTGTCTTTGCAGTCTATCAGCAAGACCAGAGCTGTCCCTCATGGTTTATATAAATATTAAACATTCAAGTTGTATCAAAGCTCTTCCAGTGCCTCCTTTGGGACAGGGGACTTATTCCAGTTTTGTCATTATATTCAGGATGAAGTGATTGGAGGGAAACCTCTACAAATCCATGTTTTATACTTCTTCCATAATCAAAGCTTTGCTACTAAGTTCTTAACAAGGGGCTTCCAAAATAGATCCCAGGGAAAATCATTCTGACTTTTAGACTCCTTTGCCTGAGCCTTATTAATAAGGGGTTCCTGGAGAGCTTCCTCTATTCTACAAGGGGATTTCAACAGCCTGTGAGGTTAACTGTAAATTGCCTGGAAGATACCGCTCCTACTGTTTGTCTGGCCATGCTTAGTACTGAACCTTTTACTGGGGGCCCTCTGAAATTTTCCTCCCCATTGAGGTTTTGGAATGCACAAAGACATCACGGGAAGCCAGCAATGTTAATGCCTAGATTGTTTTTTATTTATTGGAACAATTTATTATAATAGCAATAACAACCTTGGCCTGGGGTGTTTCCTGGGGAATTAATGGCAGTCTGGGCTGATGCTCCCAGCAGATTGTTAGTCCTCAGGAAACAGGCTCCGTAATTGCTGCTGGTTTGGTTGGAAAAATAAAATAAAATGTGTTTCTAATTTTTAACCAGTTTGAGCGCCCAGAAAATGGTGGCTTTTGTAGAGAGGGTTATATAGAGCATATGTATTTGTCTGCATGTATTAAATTCAGGCTTGAACCAATGACATTTTCATCAATGCTTTCAATCCAGAAAGAGAAAGGAATGGAAAGGTAAACCCAGCTAAAGAGATTAATGGCAACTGGGTCCTACTAGAAGCTCTAAGGTGTCACCCACAGCAGTGGAACAAAGAGCTACAATGGTCAAAATCTGTGTGTCAATGAGTGCATTTATACACACACACACACACACACACACACACACACACACACACACACACAATTGCATATCAAAATTATGTTAACTCCTGCTCCTGATATCCATACACTTTTAAAGACTTTTTTTAAAGTATAATCAGTGTTTTGAGGAGCTTCGGTGTTTTTATGATGAATCTGAGCCAGCTTTGATCTTTGGGAAGATGCTGAACATCCATTTGCTGAAGTGGATGGTCTCTCTTTGGTCTTTACAAGTAGAACATGCAATGGGGGAGGCTCTCAAAATCACTGATCAACCATCAGATCTTCAAATCTAGGCTATTGCTGACTTGACTACTTCAATTGAGAAAAAGCAGAGCCCACGGTTTTTAGCTTAAGTTGCTCTTTCTGCTGTGAAAAAAAAAAAAGAGATGCTGCTGTGCAAATGGATTGTACGTATGACAAATGCCAAAACTGCAGTTGAACGCGGGGTTATAGCTCCGTGAGGAAGTCCAGACAGTGTCTCAGATGTTGACAGAGTAGCTGTAGGAGCTCATAAATGCCACTGGAGCCCAAAGATTCAATTACAGCCATCACACTGCATGAAGGGCTGTATGTACAAGCACAAGCAGGGGATGAAAAATGGTTCCTTAAGTAGCAATCGAGGTGCAGTTTGCTGCTAAGCTGGATACAGTAGCATGGATAAAGGAATGTGGAGGAGAAAGAAAAAGCAGGACACGGGCTAAAACAGGGGCAGAGAAACTGCATATGTCTGTATTTTAGGCTCCCATCTATGTTTTTTTAATGAGTTGCTTTAAAGGAGCGAGCAGTGGAATTAATGCACCAAATCAAGCCCATGTGTGCACAGAATGTGGTGCTTGAGAGAGTGTGCCTGTTGTCCTGCCAGCCAGGCAGAGCCTTTCAGTACAAACATATCAGTCCTGCTCGTTTGCTCTTCTCACAGTTCCATGCTCTGGGTGTCCTCAGAACCCTCCTTAGGGCTACTTGCAAGGGGAGCTTGACAATTACTGTCCTCAGTTATATTGCACAGGGAGGGAATAGTGTTATCAGGTAGCAATTCTGCTTTTCCTGGGGCTTTCAAATCTCTGAAATTTAAGCCACTTCTTCACTGCTCACACAGGACCATAAGGCAGCAGCAGCTTTGTACTGCACAAACGAGGCTGCATTTTTGAGTCCTGCCTGATGAGATCAGAGTAGCCATTACCTTCATCGGAGCCAGGACTTCACTCAGTTAGACTGCTGCAGGAGCCATTGGCATATCCTTTGTGCCTGTTCTGGTATCTTCTCCTTTACCTTTGGATTTTTGCTGTCTCACTTTTGTCAAAATATCTTATTTTTAAACTTTTGGCTTTGATCTCACTTGGCTTTCCAATTGATTGCTGATGAATTTCTTAGAATGGCTTGGTTGGAAGGAACATTAAAGATCATCTAGTTCCAATTCCCTTGTCATGGGCCCAATGGCAGATTCAGTTTACTGCCCTGCCTGTTTCTTGTGTAGCAGGAGAGTTTGCAGGAGGCTGGTCTACCTCTTCCTTTTTTCAAGTTACTGAAGATATCTGCTGCCCTTTCCTGCTCTTTTTTTTTTTCTCATTTCTTTAGCCTGTTTTTTCTCTATGTCATCCACACTGACTACTCTTGCATCAGTCTAATCTTTTATTAGCTAGTGTTCAGACTATCTTGACATCTTTCTCTGCCTTGGCTTGTCAGTCACCTTTGAGATTGATTTGGGAGAGAAGTGAGGAACACGAAGGCATTTTGTTTGTCTTTGTAACTGTTCCACAAGCACCTCCAGGCACTGAACTGTATGTTACCTTGAACGGTGCACAAACCAGTATTTGGGCTCAGGTCACAGAATCAGAGGATATTTTACATTGGAAGAGGCCTCTGGGAGTCACCTGGTCCAACGCCCTGCTCACAACATGGCTAACTTCAGATTTAGAGACAGCTTTGAAATTAAAGCAGGGTCTTGTCGTATTGAATTTTGAACATCTCTAAATAGTTTCCAGTTCACCTTCTGCAAACTTTGCTTCAAGGAGATCAGGTGGAAAGGGCAGCTTTTAAAAACACAATGCAAGGAAGTAAAAGTAGAGCATGGCCTTTTAGCTACAGGGATCTTTTGGGGCTGAATGTCAGGCTCTCAGCTGGTGGGAGCTGTTACAGTTTTATCACTTAGATGAAACTTATTCCCTTGAACTGAGGAACTGACTCCATCCTTCAACTCAGGACACCCAGCAGATAGAACAGAGCTGGCCTTGCCACTTCTGCTGGGTTCACCTTTACCCATTTATAGTGTACCTATAAACTAAGGTGAGTCAGCCCAGGGGAATTGAAGTAACAACATTTATCATAAATAGTCCCATTAAAAAAAAAAGAGAAAGGTGGTAAATAAACAAGACGACCTATTTTGAAAGGCATTGTGGATCCTTTGGAGTCCTGTTATCACCTCAGAAATATGGCTATGCAGGATTCATCCTTTTAGTGAATTGCCTCTAGCCATGCTTGTGGAGCACAGGTATACATTTTGGTGGTCTGGGCGGGGAGCAAGCACAGTCGCCTTAGAAAAGCAAATTAAACCTATGAATAAATAATTTGCATTTTTGCAATACTGCCAAGCTTCCCATTTCAACTGGACCATAGTACAGACAGTATATAAAGTTTTGCAATTATCTTTATGCCTGTTATGAAGATAGTGGATGTGACAGCAAGATGCACTTATCTGCTGCTGGGTGTGCAGCATCCTGGTGTCAACCCTATGAGAAATAACTTTTAGTTCTCTGAGCTGCTCCTTTGCCTTCAGACATCTCCAAGACACTACTACAGGAAACCCACATTCTGCATGTGGGCAAATGCGTTGGCAGCAAACCCACAGTTTAAATTCTCCTTCCTGATTTCTCTGGTGGGGAGGAGGCAAAGGAGGGCATGGAAGTAAAAGTAGCTACTGGAAACTTTAGCCCTCTAGAGACCATTTCTGATGTGTGCGTGGAGGGGCTGTGTGTGTTCCATTCTTTTAAGGATTGTTTTTGACCATCGTTTCCTTTCTCCTTCTAGAAAACCCTGAGCGGGCTGCCCTGTATTTTGTCTCTGGAGTGTGCATTGGACTCGTTTTGACCCTGCTGGCCCTGGTGCTCAGGGTGTCCTGCCGAACAGACTGCAAGCGCTCCTCCAAAAAACCTCCTCGGGAGCGGGAGAGCGACAGCGACAGCAGTGACAGCGACGATGATTCGGACACCACTTCAGACCTGTCTGCCCGCAGGCACCGCAGGTTCGAGAGGACTTTGAACATGAACGTCTTCACTTCGGCAGAGGAGCTGGAGCGTGCGCAGCGGCTGGAGGAGCGGGAGCGCATCATCCGGGAGATCTGGATGAACGGCCAGCCGGACATCCCAGGGACCAGGAGCCTCAACCGCTACTATTGAGTGGTGGGGAGACCAACCATCCTGCCCTTCACCCTGGGGCTGCTCCACATGTGATAGAGGAGAGGGAGGGAAGGAATATTGCGTGGGTGCCTCCCCTTTTCCCATCAGGTGTGTTACCTGGAGCGGTGTGGATGGACAGCAATAAAGATTTCCCCATCTCCTTCTCCCTGATATTGCTATCACCCCTCTTCACGGACACTTTCTGGTTTCAACAGAGGTGATTGCCAGCTTCATTTCTTAGTAGCAGGCAGAAAAGTGACAATTACAGTTCTCCCACATGGGATATGATATTTGGCATGCTGCAATACGAGTGCTCCTCTCTTGGCTGAGGAGAGAAGTCATCCAGGAGTTGGTTTTCAGTAAGGACGTTTTGGTTTTCCTTTCCTGAGGACTGTGGAAGAATTGTGAACAAAATGACAAACCTGGAAAGATGATTTGCAGAGAGAGGGGGAGATGCATCCTGACCGATTGTCTTGTGACTTCAGAAGCCATGAGATTAACCTGATTAAAACCCAACAGCAAATATGACTTGTTAAGAACTGGGGGATGGGGGGAGGGAGATTCTTCCATCGTGAAATCATCTCGGTGCTTGGATGTTCGCCATAGTGTATTCAGTTATTTATGGCTGTCTTTTCATCTTCCTTTTCATTGGGAACATTTAGTTTTTTTACTGACACCTCAGGGATAAAATCCTATTATTTTTTGAGTCTGTTCTCCCTGCTGGCCCCTATCAAACACAACACAACCCACCTCCAACACTGAAATTATGGTAATATAAGAGATGTGTCAGTGAGTGGTGAGAAGTTAACAACCTCAAAGAGGTTGAAAAAGGTTTTCTTTTTGTTTTGTTTTAAATATATATATATATATATTTTAAGATGCTGCACAGGAATGTGCCTTATTCTTTTTTTGTTGTTGTTGTTGTTGTTAAACTACAGTTTTCCTATGGATAGCAATGCACAATGTTTTATATATTTTATTAAAAAAA
>VYZS01050204.1:0-20020 GCA_013400695.1 Neodrepanis coruscans
CCTCCTCTGGTCTCACTCCAACAATTCCACGTCTTTCTTGAGCTCAGGACTCCAGACCTCAATGCAGTCCTCCGGGTAGATGTAACATGGCTGCTGTCAAATATTGGAGTCATTAGATGGACCTGGCCCAGGGCAGATGCAAGAAAGAAAGAGGGGTTGCTCCTGCCCAGAGTAGCTGTTTGGGACTCCGTGCTTCGCCCCGTGCTCTTCCTCAGCAGTCTGAGAAAGCCTCAGGAGCCTCGGTAGGGATCCCTTTGACCTTATTTCCTTCGGAGAAGGGGTCGCAGAGGCTGCTGGAGCTGGAGAGCAAGCGGGCTGCCTGGCAAGTTTCCGTGGGAGCAGCCGAGTGTGGAGCTGTGCTCTCCAGTACGGGAGAGACCTGCCACGCAGAACCCCGGCCCTCCCGGGATGGAGGAGCGTCCGCCGTGCTCCGGGCTCCAGCCAAGGGGTCCCAAAGGGATGCCAGGCGGTGCTGAGAGCCAAGCTGTCCGCTCCCCTCCTCTCTCCACAGGGTGGCAATGCTGCCTTCGGCTGCACAGCCCGGCCCGCCGCCGCTCAGAGCCGCCCGCGGAGCCGCCGGAGCCCCGGCCGGGAGTCCCTGCGCTCCCAGCGCTGCCGGGGGCAGCCCGTGAGGACACGGACACGGGGCGGGAGGTGCTGCTGGGCGGACCTCGCACCTCCAACTTGGCAGCTCTTCTGGATCATGGGACGTCTTTGCCCATCTCTGCACTTTGGGATGGCTTTTGGTACCGTTCCCGGCCATGCTCAGTGCCCATCTTCCCGGGGTACCACGAGTGCGCACCGGCCGGGCTGGGCTGGAAATCTCCACACCTGGGTTGTGTCTGGAACCATTCAAGAGCTGTGCAAAACCCCCATCGCACACTTGGCGGGTAGCAAGCTATCGGTGTTTACTGGAGCTTTGTAAATACATGTGTGGCTCTAATTCCATATTCTTTGCTGCAGAAGCTGCCGAGTGGCAACAGAAGGAGCTGCTGAACAGCAGACATTAAACAGATAAACATTAAACTTGTGATGTAGAGGCAAGCACTGGATAGGCAGGTGTTAAGGAGAAGAGAAGCTCAGGGAGAGAATTGAATTCCTTTGAAGCAGCTGAGACCATTTGTTTATTACAAACCACATATCTACACATGAGAGGATGATGTAGCCAAGCACAAGCTCACACCACTCCCATGGCCGAAGGTTAAGCTTTAAGACAGGCAGAAGCCCTCTGCGACCTGATCAGCAGCACTCAGCCCTGATGAACCAGCTGGAGCCCAAACGAGTGAGAGAGGAGCTGGGACCCCCCAGTGCTCCCATCCTCAGGACTCAGGAGCAGCTGTGTCCTGGGAAGGCATCCCCCAGGCTGTCCCTTTTTATAACTGAATATTTACAATATGCCAGCCCAGACAGCAGAGGCAGGTGTTATATTTTAAGGCATGCAGGAGGCTGAGTAAGCTGTGTGTATAACTGTTCTCAAGTTAACCCCATCTCCATTTGTGGCATGATGAGAGAGTCCAAACGTCCTATAATGATGTCAAGTGTCAGAATTTCTTAATGATGCTTTCCCCTCTGATTTTTGTTTAATTTGCCCCCTTTCCTTCTAAAGCTTACTCTCTTTTTACATCCCTGTGAATAAAGAGTATTTAGTTAGCAGGGAAGAAAGCATTGAAGAACTAAGAAAAGCACTGGATTAATTCTCTGCCTGCAGCTAAACTGAGAGTTCATCTCCTAATAGGCCATTTCAAAGCAGTTAGATTTACTCTTTTAGACTAACCATACTGTCTGAACAATATTTTATGCCTGTGTTAAAATATAATAGGCTAGAGAGACAACTCAAATGTCAAGAGTAGATAGTGCTGTCAAAGTAATTTGTCTTGGGTAATAGATAGAGTGACATGACTTTGAAACATTCTGAGAAAGAAATCATTCCACATTTGAATGAATTGTTTCTTTCCCTTTAAAAAAGCCAAGACTGTATTATTTGAATCGTGTCTATCAGAAAGTCTTTATTTTCTGTGAAAATAACATTGGTATTGCCAGTGGTGGGGACATGGCACAATGGGAATTTGCAGTGTTTAACAGGGGAATTAGGTGATGCCAGCATGGTGCTCCCAGAGCATCCTCAGACCACCCATCATGGCACCTCTAGTACTCAGGAGAGTTTGGGAATGGATTAAAAATTATATCCAGGGCAGCAGCAACAGTGCAACTGAGTTCAGGAGAGATGATTTTCAGCCGAGGTGTTTCAAAGTCGCCTAAGGAATATGACCCTGGCAGTTGTGCTTCTCCAACTTTAACCATTTAAATCAAAAATGCTACTAAATCGCAGAGGTAGTTGTTTGTCACAAGCCTCCCCATGGCAGAAATGTTACTGTTACTGTTTATACATTTTTAAAGCTTTTATCAACTTCCTCATAGACAGTCAGTGCATACATGTATACTTAAGGGATATGGACAACCTGTTATCTAGTCTTGTCATTTGTCCAAATGTTCTGGAAGAAAGACATAACTTAGTTCTTTGCTAAGAAAGTCTATGCAAGGACTTAGAAAACTCAGAAAAGTCTTGAGAGAATTCATTGTCTTATGTTAAAAAGATAAAAAGGAAGTTGGTAGGGTCTTATTTTGCAGAATACAGAGTAAGTAAGATTTTTAGTGTTTATTTAGTCCCTTCACACCACTGTGCTGGGTAAAAGAATGGTTGAGAAAGAAGCCAAAAACATTTATGTTGCATTTAAAGTCTGTTTCCATGGACTTTAAATGTCACCCTCTAGCACTGTCATAATCACCTAGTTTGGCATCTTCCCTAGTGCTGCACTGTGCTCTCCTGGACTCACACGGAGCTGTTGTGAGGCCATGGGGGTTCTGCTGGGGCACAGGTAGTGTCAGGTCATTATCTATCCCTTGGGATAGAGATTGGTCCTGCCCCAGCCTCAGAGTCTGGGATCATTTCAGTCATGCCCCTGAGGGGGAACCTCTTTAAAGGCAAAAAAAGACCTACAGGTCATAACAGAAGAAGAACATAAGGGGTGTGAACACTTCCTTCACGTGAAAAAGAAGCATCTCATTTGGAAATGGGTCCATGCAAATTCCGTGTTGAAATGCTATAAGAAAAACATTTGTTATTTTGACTCTGCCTGATGGTGTCTGGGTGAGGGACAACTTCCCCAGGCGTAAGGATGCTCTATAGGGCTGAGTTCCCATGCATTGGTGCCTACCCTTAGCAAAGTGTCTGCAAAACTATCCAACACGAACAGCATATTTTGTTCCCCACCTCCCACACAGAGGGATAAATGACCACCAAAAAACACAGCAATAAATTGAAGTTTTCTCAGGAACTTTCCATACTAATGTAGATAGCCAGCATTGACATCTTTGTTTTATAGATGAGTACACTGAAGCATGGAGAGACACTTGCCCTGCTGGAATTAGAGGCAGTTCTCAGAATAAGGTGTAGGTGTATCTAGGGAGTCTCGTATTTTAGTGACAGAACTGACACTTGTGTGCAAAATGTCCCTTTTCCATTGCTACTCTACTGCCACTCACAGCAATTTCTATTCAAAGCATGTTATTAGCAAATCTTGTGGGGACCCCCTTGAGATCTTTGGCTGATAACTAAAAAAAACTCCTTTATGTTCATAATGATAAAACAAAGCATCAAGTCATTCGAGTTGATTTTACCCAAGACATTTCCTGAATTATTGTTCTCCCACAGCTGTCATGGGCTTGAAGCTTTCAAAAGCCCATTTTGTTTCTGCTCGTAGCTCTTTCATCGTCAAAGACTTGTGCTGTACCCCTGGGTTTGCTTGTGCAGCTCAAAGAGGAGCGAGCGATGCAGCTCCTCAAAGTTAAACAAAAAATCCTCGCAGTTAATGAACTTGTCTAATTTTATGCAGAAAATGCTACCATCTTTCCTTTTAAAACTCACTCCAAATTCCAGGTTGATACCGATGGGGATAGTTTCAAAAGCACCTCAGACTTGGATGCAACTCCCTTTGACTTTCAGCCAGACCTATACACTCTTACACACTTTAGCGGGGGAGATTTTCAGCTGTCAAAGCCTTTCAGGCAGCAAACCCACCTGGCTTCTCTTCAGTGATATGACCAGCCAGGAAAAATCAATGCCTCTCTACTTAGCTGTGTAAATCCAATTTACTGTAATTACCCATGTAAGAAAACGACATGGCTCTGCTTTAAGTTGCTTTATGATCTTCCTGTAGTATTTTATCCATGTTGAGGTATTTTTTCCCCCACATCTTGAGTAGTGAGTGAATGTGAAACTAAAAAAACCCTCCGAACAGTCTATATACAAAAAGACAAATAATGTCCTTAAAATGATCAAATTTCTTTGGAGGTGAGTGGGTAGAAATGCTCTTGCCTACTCTGAAATCAAGTTGACCTAAATTATACAGTATAGATTATTGCATCTAGAATAATAATGGTGTGCTGGATGCAGTGGAGTGATTTTAAACCAAGGGCATACAGCCTTTGCGGAGATCCAGACAGGTTTCTTAATCTGATTTATGATGCAAAATTTAGGTCAGGTGGATTGATTCCTAATAGAGATATAATGAATCAAAATTTCTAGAATGGCTTTATTTTGCACCGAAGTGTCAACAAGCTGTACTTCTCTATTTGTGCACCTGGCATGTAATGATTCTCTTGCAAAAATCATAATCCATCAAGTCCTCCATTCAAGAATATCAATCAGTGCCAGGAACAAGCCTATTTTAGCCAGGGGTTCTCAGTCATTTTGTTTTCCTCTTCATGAACACATAAAGCATTGTGATATTTAAATTGTGCTTTGACATGTAATCATTAAATGTTTGAAAATGTCTCATTCAGTTTTTGTTGCTTCATCCACTTGCTTACACTGCTTATTGTTTTGCCATTGTTCCTGGGTTTTTTTAGCATAGATACCCATATTGTTGCTTCCAATAGCTGTTTTCTGAAAAGAAATTTGGTTTTAGTATTAGAAGGGTAAAATTAAAGCTAATGAGATGTTGGTTCCTGCTTTAATGGAAATTAAAACAAACCAGCCCATACCTTTCTCTTAACATACCTATCTTTGATATAACAAGCCAAAATCATCATAAAATTTGTTATGTAGGCATGGATGTAGATCTGTAGCAGGTTCTTGCTAACATTTGTGTCCTACATATTTTCCTGTGTTATGTGTTTGTTTTTTTTTTTGTTGTTTTTTTTTCCAGGGTGAAAGAAAAGTTACATGATTGAGCCACTGTAATTCCCAGTCTTCTGACAGTGTCATCTGTTGGGCAGCCTTCTAGCTACATGTGGGGAACTGAGACAGGGATTTGGACTGGAAACATAACAAATCCCTTATACTCAACAGCAGTTCTGGGCAGGGCTGGGTGTGACAGGGTATAGTTATACTATAAGTAGATGTACAGGCATGGCATTATTTGTTATGGCTGGAATTAATTGTTGTAGACAATAACAGTGACTTCTTTCTATCCTTGCTGAAACAATGTGCCAATGTCTAAGCAAAGACAACCACCTGGTACAATGAGGGGATATGGAGTTACCCATGAAGAAACAATGCCTTGCTTAAAGGGTTAGGTCTAAGTAATGATATTATTTTTTAATTGAGTTAGGAAAATCAATTTAAAAGAGGCTTTAGGTCGAAACCTCTACAAATCATGTTGAATTAGTGTCTGGAAAGGACATTAATACTCACTGTGCTCCTGAGAGTCTGCTGCTGTTAAAAAAAAAGCCACTAATAGTAGGGCAAAGGTTTTTCACTTGCTAGTTTCAGCCAAAATTGAGCTCGGTGTTGTGATCATTAATGCCCTGCTTCAGCCTCCACAGCCTACTGCCATCAGCCTCTTCCCTGAAGCATCCTCTGGCATTACACAGATGGTCAGGGACTAAGTGAGGGCTGGAGGTGATCTTCGTATCTCTTGTCCCTGTGTGATAAAATTGTTGTTTGCAGAATGATTAGAGACCCTGGGACACAAGAGAGTCCTGTCTCCATTTCCCTGCATGGAAGCATCTACAGAAGTGCAGCTTTTCCCTGTGTACCCTCTCATTTAAATAGATTGAAAACAATGGGCTGCTCTATTAAGCATCATTTGCTGCACTGGATGCAGGCAGCTATGAGTGGCTTGAAAAATGTTTGTATCTTTGTTGCAAACACCCCCAATACACACAAATCCAGTGGCTCAGCCTTGTTAACACGCTCAGACCTATCCCTCTCCACCGCATGGCAGGCTGAGATGCTGCTTGCCTCCAGCCTTCCTGCAGATCACTGGATTTTTTCCCCCTCCTCTCTTGTAATTCTGGTGTGTAACTGAGAAAATTATACCTCATTTTTGACTTGGTGTAAATTGATGCAGCTGCCTTGGAGTTGGCGGGCTGTGCCAGATTGTACCAGCCATGAGGTTGGCTGGGAGCCAGCACTTGGCACAAACTTGCTGAAAGCTGTGTACAAACAAGGCTTGTCACTATGTATGTTATTGCCCTTTTGTTTGGGATATAAATATGTCCCATATATGCACAAGCTTCTCATTTGCTATTTCAATGGAGAATCCTGTAAAACAGCTGTCATGCTGTCTCCTGTCAAATCAGTTACAGATGCATGTGTCCTTCTCCATAGCAAACAGGTATGAAATTGTCTTTATGCACTGTGCCAGCCCTTCTCACCAGGAATGTAAACTAGGGAAGCTTAGGAAAAAAGTCACCCTGAAAACTGGTGCTCTGATGGAGCACCATGAAAGTTACTTAGACCTCTTCAAAGAGACTTACAAGCAGAACATTTTGGGGCACGAATTAATGAATTAATGGTGATGGGTGTAGAAAAATGGGGTGAACTCCTTGCTGGTCCATAAGGTCACCTTCCTACACTAGTTGCAGGTGCAAGGTGGAAAAGCAGCCCTTGTCCTGCACAGGGTTAGAGCAGGACACTGGGAAACACTCCTTCCTGCATCCAGCAAGACAGATGCATACTTTAAGAATAACTGTCTGTGTAAGAAGGTAAGGCAAGAAGGTTTCGCTCTATAGTGGAAAGAAAGGAAATTGGAAGGATTTCAGGAGTGTTATCGCTTTTATGACTTCTGAACCCATTACATATCTTGTTTTTGCAATGGGTGACTGCTAATTGTGACAATTTTTGCCACTGGGTGACCTTGGGTGAGAGCAGGCCAGCAGACATCCTGCTCTGTGGGAACCTCAAGTACGCCTTTATTCATAGAACCCAAAATGTCTTGAGATCCTTGATGTAAAACTCTGCCCCACCCTGTGCTCCCCACAGGCCAGCATCAGTTTAGGAAGACCTGAGCAAGCATGAGTTGTGTGTCCGAGTGAGACTTTGATAAAAACCTCAACATGACACATGTCAAAAGCCACTTAAGTACAGACTTGGTCTTACACTCAGCACTACCCACGAGAGAGTCAGTCTTCAATATGGATGAGAAACGAAGCTTAGTTTATAATTTTTGGACTCTTTTGCCTCTACATTTAATTCCATCTTGTACACCAAATATTTTATGGCACACCTTTGGTTTACAATGAAGTGGCTTCTTTCCCAGTGGCTGCTTCATATGAATTAAGTGTCAGATTGTGAGAATCTCCCGTGCACAAATGAAGCAGATTTGCAGAGATGAGTATCTGGCCCATACATTTAATTCACATTTTCTTAGGCAATGTCTCTGAGGTGGATAATGATGAAGCTGACAGCATCAAATAAATTGCCTAATAGCGATTAGTATCTTGTTTCACACAGTAACGCTCAAATCTGCTTACGTATGACAGCAGTGTGTGAAGGTTTGGGAAGTTTGGGGTATCTATCTGCAGTAATTTTTTACAAAGACTCAGTAACTCAAAAACAAGCAGCTGGGGTCACACACTGACAGTGGGATGAGGAGCCTCTCAAGACAAAGCTTCATTGCTGACAGAATTCTCCATACCAAACATGAAAAGAGCAATGTCTTATGGCTTAAACACTGTAGCTGATGAATTTCCCATCTCCTCCCCACTTCAGTAATATGCTGTCAAAACCACAAAACTCTTGTGAAATTCTGTTTGCACCTGAGCCAAGGATGTTGAAATTGTGTGGTGTACTACCAGGACCATTGGTCATACAGCAATTAGTGAAGTGCTCCTGGGCATAGAACACTGCACGCAAGTCAAACCTCTGAGACAGGGTTTTAAACAGGGATGATGAAAACCCCAAGTCCAACAACAAACCAGAGCAAGAAGGGGCATTATAGAGAGCAGTTCCAAGATTTGTTACAGGAAAATAAAAAGGTTTAATTGAGGACTGAAATGTCACTGGGAATCACAGAAAGGTGTGGGTTGGAGGGATATTAAGGACCATCTAGTTCCAACCCCCCTGGCATGGGCAGGGTCACCTTCTACTAGACCAGGTTGCTTAAAGCCCAATCCAACCTGGCCTTAAACACTGTCAGGGATGGGGCATTTAGAACTTCTCTGGGCAACCTGTTCCTGTGCCTCATCACCCTCATAGAAAATAATTTCTCCCTAATATCTAATCCAACTCTGCTGTCTTTTAGTTTAGTAACCCTTCCCCCTTGTCCTATTACTACAAGCCTTTGTAAAATGTCCCCCTCCAGCTCTCTTGTAGCCCAACTTTCCCAGCCGTCTCCACAGCAGAGCTGCTCCAACTCTCTGATCATTTTCATGGCCTCCTTTGGACTTGTTCCAGCAGATCTACAGCCTTTCTATGTGGAACAAGAGCATATTTTGTTCTCGGCTCCAGTGAATGATGGTTTTAAGGAAATTTTTACAAGTCTTTACTGATGTGTATCGTGTGTTAGATGAGAGGAACTGGCCTCACAAAATCAGTAGATATTGTTTTACTGGTGTGGTTCATCAGAAAGGTGCTTCTTGATGAAAAGACCAGAGGCTTACACAGTACAAGGAGGAGAAACTACTGTCCCTGTCTGCTGTTCTTCTTTCTGGCAGTGGGCAGAGATATGTCCTACTTCAGGCTCTACAGCTCAGGTGATGGGATGCCTATCCTCATCATCTTCACTTTGGCTGACATGCTCACAAACCCTGTTGCTTGGTCACACTTTGGTTTTTGCTGCCCACTTCAGACACACCTTTGGCAAAGGCTCATGGTTTTTGATGGCAATATCCTACTCCAGCTAGCTCTGCCTTCTTAATTTTACTCCTATGAGATCACTTTACTATTACTCATTAATGCCAGCCAAGGCATCATGCACATCAAACTCGCTTCTTCTAGGCAGGCCAAACTTGGGTTTGAAGGTGTTAGCCCCATATATTAATTTTGACACTCCACACTAATCTATGCAACTCTTGGTGCAGGAGTTTGGGGTAAGCGTTGTCAAAATGACATAGTTCTTGCTGAGGGAAGCTGCAAGCTCTGAAATCCCCCAGTTATACCCAGGAAGTACGTGGTGGTACCTGCTGACATTTTGTACAACTGCAGACAAAAATAGCTGTCCTGGTAGAGGAAGATGAAGGAGTTGGTTGGGCCTTGCAGCTGGAGGGCAAAGGCAGAAAAAATAAAATAAAAAGCCTTCAGGCCAGGGAGCTGCCACCCTTCTTTTGGATGCTTTGCATGCTAGTGGTAGAAGAAACAGAATGTCTCAACATTTCTCCCCATTGCTGGGTGAGGACAGACATCTGTTAGGGACAACCAGTCTGATGCCAGGAAAAACACATATTATTGTGTCTTCTACAAGGACATGGCTGGGACAAAGGCTGTCTGACAGGTTCAGGCTGCACCTTCCCACTCCTTCTTGATTCTCTTGTCCCAGGGCACCACTGGTCCCTGTGCCAGCTCAGTTCATATCCCTGCAGAGTAATGTCCTGTCACCCACTGCTCATCACAGTGCCCTGCTGCTGGAGCACAACAGGCAGGGCTGTGGCACTGGCCAGTATGCTGTTGACAATATTGAAATAAATCAAATTAAATGGATTTAATTGCTGCTCCCAGGGTGTTTCTCATTGCTTTGCTTTTGCCTGGAGGTTCCTGTGAGTCTGAAGGAAGGAAAATAATTTGGTGTCACCTGACCCATGTCCAAGCTGATCTGTGGGGTTGGTTGCCTTTTTCCAAAGACTGCAGTGGAGCAAAGCCCCATAGCACAGCTGTTGATGAAACAATGGGGCTTAAAATGGTGGTCTGGGTATGTAAAATCCCAGGTGATGGTAGCATGTCTCTGAAGGGAACATGATTTCCTCAACTGCAGTAATGTGCCTGAGCTTATTGGACTAACTCAGATTTGATCTGTCTGTAAGCTTCAAACACAGAGTCTTTTTATAACTTTCCCTGAGATTCTTCCCCTTTCTCTGAAATACTGCAATGGATGAGCTAAGGTCTAAGCAGGTCAGCTTATCTCTTCCAAGCCTAGATGAGATCTGAGAGCCCAACATTCCTGCAGCCCTGATTCCTCTCTGTCCCAAGCATCATTGTCAGGGCAGATCCACCTGCTCCCCACAACTCTTTGCTGGGGAAGGACAGTTCTCCCAAAGGACTAGTGTTAAGGGGCTGATGGCATACCAGGCCATGAACATCCCTTCTGGACTGTCCTTGATGTTTTTCCATGTTTATATCAGAGCTCCACACAGCTTTGTCCTTCCATCTTTTCTATTTTCCCCCTACTTCTCTTCAGAATTCCTCATTTGCAGACTTCAATTCAGCAAATGTTGGTGACTTGTAGAACCAATGTCCCTCTCCCAAATCACAGTCACAGCATGTTTTTTGACATATCCTAGTGAATTCTTTGTTGCTGCCTCAAGCTCTTTGCATCCAGGTTATGCCTATGTGCTACCTATGTACAGCGAGTACAATCTACCACCTATCCAACACCCTCCAGTGTTAGATCTTTCCCCCAGCTTTCTCTGTACCTGCCTTTCCTCCTTGCCTGACCTGCTGCCAGGTTTGCTCTCAGGTTTGGGAAGCTCCACCAAGGCAGGTCCATACCTGTCCCCCAGAGTCAACAGAGGGGATTTAATCCATCAGCAGCTGGGCTGAGGAAAGAAGAGAAATTCAGGGAAGAAATTGGGCAAAACAGCTTTCAAAATATGTTTTGGAAATCTGAAGGAGTTTGATGCTCGTTTAAGAGCATTTTCATTTTATGCAGACTGCTAGGACAGGATAATTAGCTAATTAGCTAAACATAATGTCTAAGTCTTTTTTTCATCTTTATGCCAAATTTATTTTTAAACTCCCTTCCCTCTAGCCCAAAATCCAGATGTTTCTCAAAATAATCTTGTGATTAATCTTGGTCCTCATTGTAATCAAGAACAAAAATTCCCTTCATTACACTGTGGCCAAGGTTTCTGCTAAGAGGATTTTGTTCAATGTTTTTTCCAATTGCACATTTAAATAAACATGAGCTTTTACTTTAAAAAACAATTTGGGCAAAAAATAATCCTTTTTAAAATATTACTTCTGAAGATGAACTGTTTACAAAATCTTTTGTAGAAGAATCATTCTTGATTTTTAAAAAAATAATTCTGGATTTAAACAGAAGAGCCTGGAGAGAAACTGGAATTATATTGCAAATGTTTTATATAAAAGCAAAGACTCTCCCTCAACAAATGCTTCCAAACTCAAACAAGGCAAGCTTGAAATTCAGCACAAAAATAGGTTTTTGCTCCTGCTTGTTTTGACTTTCTTTCTCGTTGATTTATTGCCCTTGGCACCCCACAGCACTGTCTGAGCAGTCTTTCATTACTCTGCTCTTTTCTTTCGGACATGATGAAACTTTCTGGCTCCTTCCTGTCCTCCCAGCAATGATGAACACAGAGCAGGCACCCAGCTCTTCCCAGCCAATGCTCCCCAGCTCTGCTGCAAAACACCCACCTTCAGTGCTGCTCTTTGCTCTAGTCTTGCTTCTGCCAGCAATTTGGGTTGCACTGGTGCATGCCTGGGAGGATGGGGGATGGCCAAGAGGGAAAAAAGATAATGAAAGGCAATTAATTAAGTCAATCAATCAATTAAAAATTAATCGATATCCCAAACCTTTCCTCCTGTTTAAACACCAATTAAAAAAACCTCCAAACCAAAACAGGGTGCTTCTAGCTGCAGTAGTCACCAAAGCATGAAGATGTTTGGGTACTGGGGCATACAGGCAGGTGAGCAGGGGGATGGCTGGGTGAGTCCAGCCTACATATTTTATATACAATTCAGCTTGTGTTTTCAACTTTCATTTTGCACCACTCACCCAGGAATTGCAAACTTAGAGTCCAAGGTATTTTACTAGTCCATCATGTAATTTTGAAACACCTAACCCAACAATTTTTTTTTTTTTTTTTTAGTCCAGCTTTACGATGATTGCTTTGTCCTGTCTTGTCAGTTTGAAGCAGCAGGAGCTGGCACCAAGGCAATCTGCTGCAAGAGCAGAGGTGTGCCCATTCAGGCCAGGCTGTGCTTAGCAAAGCCTTGGGGGTGAGCACTGGATGGGGGACAGCTGAGGATGGCATCACCTACTGCCAGTTACCTATCGCACATGAAAAAGGTAAGAAATACATGCTCAGGAATATTTGTATGCACACTCATGCACGCTCATGATATCTGGATGGCTGCCTCATGAAATCTGCCATAGATGCTCCAGCCTAAAAATGCCACAGGTCTTGAAATCTGTGGCCTTTCCCAGTTTTTCCTTTGGGGAAGCCTAGTTTTGTCAATAGCTCAGTGCACTCAATTATCCCGTTAATTAGTCTGTAATTAGGGAGAACTTGTTGGGAAATTCTTTTTACACTCCATCAAAGATACTGAGATCATAAGCATTGCTCCATTCAGCAGTGGCATAAACATAGGGGGTTGCAAAATTAGTTTAATTTGCATTTTTGAGGTGTTTTTTCAATTTTTTTTTAGTGACAATCCCACCACAGGCACCACAAAATGCCAATACATGCCATAGAAGAGTATGAGCAAGGCAAAGACAGACACCAGGGAAGTGGCTGAAGAGAAGATGCAGCAAAACTCTCATCATAGATTGAGTCGCAATGGGATGCTGAGACATTGGCAAAGAGAGCATCTAATCCAAAAAGTCTGGAAACATGAGCTCAGCAGACTTCATAGCTTCAGAAATCACAGATTAAAAAACTCTCTCCCAGAAGATAATTCCCCCTGTATATGTTTTCTGGAGGGTGGATGGTGTCTAACATCGTTTTGGAATGCTTTGTTTTGGCAATATGAGGTCTCATTTCCACCCATCAGTGGATGTATACAGCCAACACTTGAATAAGTAAATTACAGGGTATAAATTAAATTAGTATTGTGAAGTTCAAAGGCATGTATTGGCTATCGCATCACCTAATACTGAGACCTTGCTACCTACTGAGTGATCTTGTTAACTGAGTCCACAGAAAGGTCATGTTTTTGTGACCTGTGCATCGGCTATGTAGTGATCCAACAGAAATTTTTCTCATCCACCCCAGTGTCACTGAAATTATGTGACTGCATGTGACTTGAAAAAATTCAAACCCACACATGAAAGCAACAAACTCTTAACTGCAATCCCAACTTCATTGTGTAATAATTCCAGCAAAGCCAACAATGTTTTTCATCTACCAGAAGAGATACAGAGAAGGCTAATGGGTGACCAGGGACATGCCAGAGTGTCCATATGACAAACACTAAACAGACTGGAACTTTTTCTCTTGGAAAATAAATGACTATGAGGGAGATGAGCTAGAAGTTGTCGTATCTTGAAGGTGATGGATGGAGTGACCAAAGGATTATTCACCATGTTGTTGAACACAAGTACAAAGGTCACCAGTATTCACTGGTGCAGCAGGTTTGAAGGAAACACAAAAGAAATGTTTCCTAATGCTTTATCACCTGACTCCCAATTACGTCGAGCCCCCTGTCTGCCTCCATGGAAACTTTTGTGGCTCAAGTGGTCAGTCAAGTATTTTTTTTGTTGTTTTCAGAGGGAGTAGAAAGAGCTGCTCCATAACAGGAGGGATGTTGGGTAGACAAGAACACATCGCATAATGGATACTTTAAAATATATAATCCACCTAAATCTTCATCTTCTCACTGTACCACTCACTAATTTTTCAGTCCAAAAGGAAGAGGGCCAGCTCTAGCACATCAGAAAGCAGGAACATATGGTATCTTTTACCGTGTCACTTGCCAGTCTGGAGCAATCAGTCAGCTGCTTAATAAGCAAAACACTTGAAACCTTTAGAGGTATTTTTCTTTGTTGTTATGAAAAGGTGACACACATATCGAAGCAGCACTGACTTGCATTCTGCTGCTTTATATGAATGCACATAACCACCTGCGACCTGCCAGCCCCTCATTTGTCAGTGGGGAGCAATCATTCAGCCACTTAACAATTGCCAGGAGAAATGCTCTGAAGCTTTCCAACTGGAAATTAAAGCACAGCATTTTGGTGAGTGATTGCAATTCCCCAACAAAGCATTGTAGGGTCTTAAAAATAGCCATGCATTTTTGTATATATCTGTAAACAGATGACAGTTAATTTCTTCCATTTCTAAGCAGACTGAGTAAATTCTTTAATTAATAGTCATTAGGGATTTAGAAGACAAATGAGTCATTCATTAGCTCGGTGTCCAAACTAATGAGCAATAAATGCTTATGAAAGACATGATTTATATAGTATTTAGAATCTGTGTCAGTGTGTGGTACCTGATGAAGATTTTAAGAAACAGAATTGACCTATGCCTTGCAGCCTACTCTGTGGGACCACCCTGCTGCCAAGTTTGGGGAGCTCCTGGGAAGTCCACAGCCTTCCTATCACTAACAAGGGTTGGCTTAGGCAGGCAAGACCAAGTTTTCTCCTAGTGTTAGATGTTTTCCCAGGGCCTGAGTCCAGGGGGCTAATTCCTATCTATGTCAGATCACTTATCTGAGATCTTCAGTACATTTGTTCCAAAGCCATTTTTGGACTTTCCTTTGATACTGTCCAGACGAGCAACCCAACAGCTGAGGAGGATAGCCTGGCTGTGCTGCCACCCCCATCACCATTCAGTTTGCTTTCAAGAGGGCTTTCCACCCACCCAGCCTTTCTTTCCCACACTTGAGAGCTGGAGTTATGGTAGTCCAGAACAAAGCTAATATGCCAAAACATCAAAAGTCACGAAAAAAGAAACTCACAAAAGGCGCATTAGTTCCAATTTGTCCTGAGAAAAATTTACTTTGCAACTTTTTTAAGCAAGCCAGAAGACACAAACTGGGTGGATGGTTCATGTACGACAGGGACAGGGATTTGTAATACTAGCAGGTGCTTAAGGCAAGTAAAGCTGGGATTGTGGATGGCCCTAGTCACCAGTCTAGGCTTATAAAACCTGCAAAAAGTGCCAGGTGGAGGGTGGCTCTTGCCCTAGCAGAAGATGATTTGTGGTCAGGGAGGAGGACATGTAATGGGTACTTATTTGGGAAAAGAAGCTCCTGACTTACTTGGAGTGTGTTGTGCTTACTAATGCAACCTTGTCGAGTTCTCTCTAAGCCAGCTCTCTGGCTCAGGCTCCTCTGATCACAGGAATCTCTGCCAGCCCTGACTCTTAGCTCCTTTTCTCCTTGATGATTTCAATGCTGTTTTTGTTGGGCACTTGGAGGAGAAGTGTGCTCCTTGGTGTAGCAAGGATCAGCTCCTTCAGGCAGGTGCTTCAATGCATTGCCCTTAGGATGTCATGTGAGTGATTGGTGGCTTTTTGAAGGATAAATAGCTCCTTCAGAAATGTGGTTTCCAGTTGAGCAGGCAGCAGGTCCAGGACCACCCAGGGATCCTCACTTGTGGCTCCACACGTGGCAAGTTGAGGGTTAGACTAGAGCAAGATCAGCACTCACTGTGTTCATCCTGGGAGCCCCATCAAACAGAGAGGGCAGGTGTGCAGAGAAGACACAATCGTTTGTTTTCTTTCTCCTTACAGACCTTACAGAGGTCTCCGCACAGAAGTCTGATCCTGTTGCCTGGGTATTCGTGGTGGGTTATTCAATCCCTGCTGCAAGCACAAAGCAGGAAACACACTCAGTAATGTTTTCCAGGCACATAATTGGCATGCTTTTTAATCCCAAGTACGTCATATGTGCTGTTTCTTCATGAGCTAGAGATACATTAGTAAATGTTTCAGACAGCAAGAATTAAAAAACTTGGTACTAGCAGACATTTTGTAGATGAGGCAGTTCAACTCCTTTTTTTTTTTAAAAAAAATAAGATTATCAAACCCCTTGGTGTCTGGTGGGGTAAAAGTCTGTGTATCTGCCCCGTGACATTTCCACTGCTATCCTTCGAAGTTCTGAAAGTCTGGCTTTCAATTAAGACATCTTTTAAAGATAGATGTCACTGAAACGAGCTGAAGGAGACAATTAAAAAATCTGCAAATTAATTCAAAATAAAAGGAACTTTTCAAATGTGTGATTTTTGGCACAGGGATCCTCTGGGACACAACTAATTATTGCAGAGACCAGAGGCAAGATCAAGGTGAGGTCATTTACTCCTAAATGAGCTCCACTGAATTTCTGCCGAGAAAGGGGAGTCCTCAGGCATGTGGTGCACGTCACCGGTGCTGCTCAGGGCTGGGAAGGAGGACAGGAAAGCACACTGCTCTCACAGTCTTTGCAGCACTCACAGACTTGAGAAAGGTTTGGAGCTGTTGCCAGCAGAAAAAAGGTAGACAAATGACATCTGTGTCAACCCTTCGAGGCTGCCTGAAGTCCCTGAGCAGGGCCTGGGGGATCTGGTGCCAGTGGGGATTCATGGCTGTCCATTCGGCTTGCTTTTCTTGGGCTAGCAGGCACATGGGGGCTTCTCCAAACTTCAGGGTCTTGAGGGGAATGATTGAAAGGGCCAAAGGTTCTTCTGGCTTGACCGTGTCAAGTCTCAGCTTCTAGGGACTCAGATCATTGGGTGATAAATGGCAGAGTAATACTTTGCATGATAGAGAGACTTGTCCCTGCAAGAGAGACTTGTCCCTGCAGACATCCTTTAACTGGCCAGACAAGCTGTGCTAGGCACTCTGAGCTGGCCCTTCCCACCTCACGGATGTTGAGTTAATCTTGTCTGTTGTGGTGGAGTGGCACAGATCTGATCCAGGAACAAACAACCCCATGCTTAAATAAGATAACCAATTTGTGCCTTCGTAAAACATCAGCACAGCTCAATTTATGCTATTTAAGAAAGGCATTTATTGTTTCCTTTCATAAGCAGTAGAAGCAGAGGTAATGCATTCTCCCTTGCTGTTTTTGAAGGAGGTTGTAGCCCTTTTTAATGTGTGACCTTCAAGCTTACAAATGAAAAGCTCCTGTGAGTAATTAATTTGGAGTCAATATAGCTTCATTTTGCAGAGGTTGGATATGAGTTTCTCACCTCAGAATCCCAGGTAATAAACTAAGGGTGTTTTTTTTAACTTTTAATAAATGGATTATTTGGCATTCAGAAATCCTCCCTTAAGCCTAGATTCTGAATCACAGTATTGCAAGAATTGTTTGTAATTTAATTGGAGAGTGGTTTTTAAAGACTAGGCTCTGGCCATGGTGGGTTTTGTCACAAATCCAGTCCCTGGTGATGCTGCCTACCTGTGGGGTTACGTGGCAAGGGGAAACCCAGTGTGCAGCGTGGGCTGGAATGCCTGTGTCCTTTGCAAATGCTTCTCATTAATTTAGTGATGAATGAGAAAGTCGGTGGAGAAGGGGCATTTTTCATGTCTTCCTGCTGTCTCAGTCGATTCTCCTTGTAAGAAAATCTTTTTCTTGGCAGCTTGTAGAAGTTCATAAAAAATAATTGTCAGAAAAGTAAGTTTTTTGGTGGGTGCTGAAGCTGCCCAGTCTTGGCAGGTGACCTCCAAGGCCACGTGGGAGTGGGCTTCAACAAGGTATTTCCTCTCACAGCCCTAGGTGAGTGCTCAGATAAGGTGACACTGCTGGGGTGATCACCCTGGATAATTGAAGAGTTGCTCAGGTCTCCTGGTGATTAAAGAAGCCTTCTGTATTTGCCTTCTAGAGCACTGATTTTAAAACCTGGCCTCTCTCTGTACAAAATTGTTAGCTGTTAGTCTTCTTTCTCATATATTTTTTAATATGGGTGGCGGGGGTGAGATAACTGTTGGAAAAGGTGTGGGGGACTGTGAGCTGACCTGTCCTGCTCAGTCTGAAATAGGAGAGCGCAAAAATTCTTTATTTCCTCTAGCAAACACTCATTTCAAATTTATTTTTAACATCTGCACAGTCAAAGCAGCTGGGGCTAAGCAAATGAATCCTGGCAGGGGAGTGGGTCTCCTTGATGAGTGCAGTTGGGCACTCCCATGAAAACTGGAACTGATTTGGCTGAGTTATGAGCTTTGGAGAGCTACAATTTATTCATGCATTGAGTATGATTGTACATCCATCCGGAGGAGAAGCCGGCTGTCCTATGCCCACGCTGCGGCTGAGGGAGGCGCCTACAGGGACATGACTCATCACTCACAGAGTTTCCTTAATCTCTGTGTCAGTTAAGTAGTGGCTGCAGCCTGATGGGCAGAGCTGCCTGTAAAAGGACAAACTAAATTCAGCCTTCCCTCTGTTTTGGGGAGACCAGGCTTCAATTACAAGGAAATAACTTTTTCCCATTAAACCACAGGTCTAAATAATTTTCATCATTCCATTTACTTGTATATGTTAGGAATACTCTTCATCTCTCATCTAATCACTAGACCAGCACTTCCTGGTGTATAGTCATAAAATGTGAGCAAATGCCAACCCATGTTCAGAAAATGCTGAGAGAGTTTGAGACATGAAGAAGCTCCTAAATGCTGAGTCTGCCTCCTTTGTTCCGCATTTAAGGCTAAACTTCAGAACATTTGGAGGAACAATTTTCAAGATACTTTCAGGGGACTCTGGAGCATGGAGAACAAAATGTACTTCTCAAACATGTCCCAGAGCAAGATTTCTGTACACTGCACATTATTTGGGCCAGGAGTGACTTGAAAGTCTTTTAACCTTTGACCTAGTTCAGGAGGTAGGAGGACAGGACATAGATAAAAACTGTATTTGAGTTACTGTTCCGTCGTGGGCAAGATGTGCTATTTTTATCTGTTCTTAAAACCAGTCCCACAACCCAATGAATTGAACAAAACAAACTTTCAAAATCAGCAAGTGGCTTAGCCAACAGGCTCACTGGTGGACTCAGGGCATTGGTCTTCCATTGAAAAAAAAAGTAATTTGAGTATTTTATATGTTTTTGGAATGTTTGATTTGGTTACAATTGCATCGTAGTTGGGATTGTTTTACCTGTCTTATAACAGTCAGGTCAACCTTGAAGTGAAAAGCATCCAGAGTGCAAAGTCATCTCATTTTGAAATGGCAGGTGAGAACAGAAAATTAACAAATTGATACTTCAGTGCATTGAAATATTTTAATACCTTAAATTTAAAAAAATTGCTTTAACATTTCTATAATTGAAGATATAAACCCTTATATACAAATTTCTGTAATTGCCAGGACAAAAAAAAACCCTCCTAGCTAAAAAATTAGGTTTTCCTCGAGCTGCCATCACTGTCAGCATTTTCCACCCTGCCAAAAAACAAACAAGTGTTCTCCCCTTTGAGTGAGGACAATAAAATCAAATTATTTTATTGAAACTTTGAATCAAAGTAGTTTTAAAAGTGGCAGAGGGTCTTTATTTATTATGGAAAATTCAAGTCAAAAGAAAATGCAGATTTTTGGAGGATGAGAAAAAATATGGTGATCTGGAAACAGATCTTTCGGGTTTTGGAAATGGTCACTTTATAATAAACCTCAGTTAAACAGCCACTTAAAAAAAAAAAAAAAGAGAGAGAAAAAGAAAAATAAAGGCAAGAGCTCTATTTCAAGACCTGCCAAGGCAGATAGAGCTTCAAGGCTTTACCTTTCCTTCCTGAGGGATTTCCCCACCTGTTATAGTTTTTGCAGAAGATGCTTCTGTGGGCTTTGCCCAGCCTGGAAGACAGTTTCTCAAGGAAGATCAGGCTTAGGTGGTTATACCCCCACTGAAACTCCAGAATCATCCCCCTCCTTGAAACGGGGTCTCCTGGGACCTGTGAGGTCCTGGCTGTGGGTGAGTTTGGGGTCTCCTGCTGCCTT